>RJWH01002395.1:0-187730 GCA_004363575.1 Solenodon paradoxus | reverse complement strand
ACTCTTAGACTGTTGTCTGGCAGTTGGCTTTGTTGTCCGCAGTCCCACTGGGCTCCACTTTTCTTAAAATAGGTTAGTGACAGCTCTCTCCCTGGGCTCCCAGGAGCAGTCGTAAGTGAGGAGATGCTAGCTAGTAGCAACATAGGGGCAGCCCCCAGGCCTCTGGGATCGGCGATGGAGGAAGTGGGCCGATTTCTTTCCCCGATTTCGAAAGATAGGTCGCTTGGGGCACAGAGCAGACAAATGGCTGTGTGAACTCCAACTATGAGTTAGAACCTGCTTGGCCTGTCTGAGAAGCACTTCATGGAAATCTAGAGCCAGGGTTGACTCTGAGGTTGCTCCCCAATAGAATGGAGAGTCCAGGGCCCCCTTGCCCTCTGTGGCAGGACTGTGGGAGGAGGGAGGCGGGAACTGGTATTGCTAGCACTTTGAGCCCAAATACCAGTGTTGGATCAAAGCTCAGTACTGGGTTCCCTTTGCCTTTCAGCAGCCCGCCCTGATCTCAGGCCTGTCTTCCAGGCTGCACTAGATGAAAAAAGCTGCCTTTAAGGGCCTCTGGCCAGCCAGGGCGACATCCCAGCACTTTTTCCAGCTCCTTAGGGAAATCAGGGGTAAGACCTAAGTAAGGTCCCCCAAGCTTATCATGAGAACCACCCCGCACTCCATTACCAGCTCTATCTACTTCACCTGCCTCTGGTGAGCACCTGTTTTTTCCCCTTTTGTAGACATAATGGAAGTCTCGGAGGAAGTCTTATCTTTGCCAGATGGCAGATGAGTGCTTCCCCAGAAGTTTCTAAGAAATCCTGACTCCTTTGCCATCCCAAGTCTGTTCCTTCCCTGTTCCCCTTATTCCTTCCTCAGTGTGGACTGTGTCAAGATGAGGACAAGAATTAGTGTTTCTGGATCTCTGTGGCACTTTGGATAAAGTGACGGTGATCCAGAGGATCAGTTGGATCCAGAGGGTGATCCAACTCTCTGTCCTTCATGGAGTGTTAAGAGCCATGAATCTGAGTGTAGCCACCCACTTGGTGCAGAGAGAACATTCTGTTTCTCCTGGCTTGTGGCACCTCGTTTTCCTGCCTGGCGTATAGACCCAGGCCCCACCTCTCCACCTGCTCAGAACTCCCCAACCTTCAAGACCCTGCTCCTGTTACTCCTCTGAAGCCTCCAGGCCAACCTTGAGATCGCTTGGTTGATATTTGCAGTCCAAATCAGGCAGTAGCCTTCCTATCTCATTTTGTCTAATAAATTATTTCATTGGTGTTGGTCCAGTTTACCAAATAGATTAATGTCTCAGCTCAGGGATCTGAAGTCATATAAGTAATCTCCTGAAAAGAAAATTGGAAAAATCAATCCCCTGATTAAATCCCTTTAGGGAAAACCTGGTCATTGCTTAGGCTTAAAAGCCACATTCCTTCCCCTCCTCCCGCCATGCTTTCCACCCTACCAGCCCTGTCTCAGGTCCTTCCCCTTCCTCCTTACCTACTGCAGCAAATGTGCTGGTTTTCTTCCAGCTTCTCTATCTCACCAAGCCTGTCCCTGCCCCAGGATCAGACATTGAGGAAGTCTGCTTGAAATACTCTCTCCTTGGCTCCCACTCTTACATTTTAGGGTAAATGCTCTCTTCTTGGAGAAGCTGTCTTCACTGCCCTGTCTCAGGAGGCGTCCCTTCTTTGCTTCATTGCATTATTGCCCTTGTAATTATGCCCCTTTGATTGTTTCCTTGTGTTTTGTCTGTCTTCCTCCTAGAGGCACAGTTCCCTGGGGGCAGGGATTGGGTCTGGCCTCACACCAGGCACCTGGTGCATTCTTTGTGGGGTGAAGAGTAATAAGAGCTTCAGCAAACATTTATTGGTTCTCTTTTATGCGCTAGACATGTAGTAGATATTTAACATATATTACGGCTTTGGTCCTCTTATTAGTGTTCTTGAGAAGGTAATATTTTCCCAGTTTTGCAAAGTGAGGCTGCTGAGCCCAGAGATGCTAAATGACTTGCCCACAGCTAACAGGTGGCAGAGTTGGGACTCCAACCCACACTGCTTGACCTGTGCCAGATGGAACCCCATCCTACCTCCCTAGCAAAGGACTGGACATCAGGGTTTGTTATTTCCAGTACTGAGAGCGTCAAAGACGGGCTTCTTCATTTTCTGGCCTTTATCCTCCATTATGCTGGACTTTTTTTAGAGCTGGGAGGAAGAGGGAGCAGAAGCTAGAGCATTGTCTGGGTAGTTGACTAATGGGACTTCCTCTAGTAAATGGTCTTGGGCTCTGTCCCCAGCAGAGTGAGGCAGAGAGGAGGACAGAAAGAAGTGTGACTGGAGTTTGGCTGCTGTGGCTGGCTTGAGCTGGTGGTCATCTCAAGGCAAACCAGCCATCACTTTGTTCCCTGGCAGGATAGGTGTGCCCTCTAGTCTAGCATTTCCCACGTCTGAGTTTCCTGTTCTCTGCTAGAATGCTTCTCTTGTCAGAAAGCTCACTACTTAGTCCTCTGAGATAGTGGGAGACAACACTCATGTGCTCATACCCGCCCCCATACTTCTTGCAGCTCCTCGGGCTCCAGAGCAATCTGACCAAGTCAAAGGCCTCTTTCCTTCAACCTTTAGCTGGATGCAGAATGTCGGTGTGTCTGACTCAGGGAGAGCCCTCCCTGACTTCTCTGTGTGGCAGGTCTCCCTGTCTCCCGGGCCTTGGGAATATAGTCTGGGCATCTTTGGGACGAGGGAAGGTCGGTGAAGGAGGAGCTCTTCATCCTGCAGTATCAGTTTTTTTGTTTCAACTCTGAATTTTAATAGTTCCCTCTCCCCCAATTACAAAATATTTACTCATGGCAGGTGACATAGAAAATACAGAAATCACACTGAAGAAAATGCAGCCAAGCCCCATTATCCCACAGTCCTTCTGCTGGGCATTAAGGTGATGGCTTCAGCTCCCAGCCCATGTTGGGAGTTGGTCCTGACCTGGTGCATCTCACTTCACCTTCTCCACTTTCAGCCCTGGAGCGCCTTGGGGTAGATAAGCAGAGATGACTCGTGGTTTTCATTTTGCATGTCAGCCTTGACATTGAGAAACTCTGAGATTATAACCAGGCTCAGTGAGAAAGATCGATATGATCATTTGACAATGTCTACCATGGTTACAGGAGGTAGGACAGTGGCATGTGTGCCACCAAGTTGCTCTCTCTCTACTAAGTGATGAGAACCTAAACATCAGTGCAAGTGAGAATGATCTTGGGTCTCTTCAGAGCGCTGCCCCTAAATCCTAGAATCCTGTTCTCTCTCTTGGGAGGAAATAGCTAAGGAATTGCGTTCCCAGTTAGCCCTCCTTTCACTGAAGTTTGACAAGGGATCCTGTGTCTCAGAAAGACCTGAATCCTCTTAAATGAGCAGACCCAGTGCAGCAGGGGGCTGGGATCCCCTCTGGCCCTGAGGGGTGGAGGAAATGTGTCCAGGCACCACCACACGGGTCTGGCAGTGCTTCTGAGTCAGGCTCTAGCTCTGGGTTTCCTCTCCTTTCAGTAGCCTATGGCTTGTTGGGGCCTGTGACAGCAGCTATTTGATACAAGCCATTATTTCAGGTGCCCTGTACTCAGTGCCCTTGCCTCTGCAGAATTCAGAGGGCAGAAAGGGGCTACTCAGTTCCCTGGGCCTGCTGCCACTCTCACCTCCACTCTTCTTCCTTCTCTCTCCCAGCCCATGAAACCCCTGAAGGCCACAGCTACCACCTCCCAGCCCGTCCTTACCGTCCAGCAGATCGAGACCATCTTCTACAAGGTCCAGGACATCTATGAGATCCACAAGGAGTTCTATGACAACCTCTGCCCCAAAGTGCAGCAGTGGGACAGCCAGGTGACCATGGGCCACCTCTTCCAGAAACTGGTGAGTCTTCCGTATATGGTATGTCCATCCCAGGGCCTCAGTGGAGCTGCTGGTGTTGGCAGAGGACCCATTGCCTGTAGCCCACTCTGCCTCCTGAACGGCCTGAGTCCTTCTGAGTCTTGCAGGAAAAACTGACCTCTACTTTGTGGAAACCTGCATCTGGTGCCTCCTGGCCTCCCCTCGGAAACCCCAGAGCACTTCCAGGAATGACAGACGAACTGTGGTATAGGTGCTCCCAGTGGGGCACCATTTCTCTCACTTCGGGGACTTCAGGGCTGGAACCAAGGCTCCCCTGCTGGGCTTTAGACCCCCCTTCACTGGCTGACAGGGCATGTGCCCAGTGGATGGGCAGGGTCTCACCGGGGATTTCAGAGTTTTGCTGACCTCAGTGACATCTCTGCAGTGCAGCAATCAGATGGGAGATCATGCCTGGTAATGACTCTCCTGAGGCCCCAGGAGCAAAAAGAACTGAGAGCCCAGCTCTTCCACTACAGTAGGGAATGACAGGGTGTGAGCAAGTAGAATTAATGTTCAGGCGTGGCTTGGGGAAAGGGCAGCACAGGTCTTGTGGTTCTAAGAACTTCTGTAGTGCCTTCTCCTTTCAATCTGTGTCTGTCTCTGTCTGTGTTCCCTGCAGGACCCCCAGGTCAAGACCCCTGAGGCCCCTCACCCTGGCTGTCCCTCTCTAACTTCTGCCAGTCCAGCAGGCAAGAAGGAGACTACTGTTCTCCGGATATAGATGGGACAGGGATCAGCGTCTCTCCTTTTCCATCCCTACAGTGGTGGGAGCTACTGGATAGATGGTCTCTACTTTTCTGATACTCGAGAAGACTTCCCTAGATACTGCCAGGGCCTCAAGCTCAGCATGTTCAAATCTGAGCTCATTGTCTCTCAAGTCCTTTGCTTTTTTTCCAGCCTTCCCTCAGTGGGTGCTACTACTCTCCAATCCCTGATCCATTTGTCTTTCCCCAGACTCATCCTTGGCACCTCCTCGCCTCCACCCACTCCCTCACCCACATGTCCCAGAGAGTCTGCTTCTTAAATGCTCATAGCCACCCACTTTCTCCACCCCTCTCTGGCACCCTTGATCCCAGCCCCCATTTGCCTCACCTGAGCCAGTACGGTAGCCTCATGCATGGTTCTTGCCTCCAGACAGATTTATTATTCTGCTCCAATCCAGCAGCAGGGGAGTGTTAGCTAAACTCCTGATCACACCTTGCTTCTCCACTGTTTAAATCCCTTCTATGGCTCTCCTTTGCCCATTGGGTAAAGACCAGGCCCCAGCAGATGTCTTAAGTGACTCTGCATGCTGGCCTCTGTCCACACCTGACTGCTGCCTCCCTGCCTTTTGCGCCTCTCTGAGACTAAACTTCTTTTTGTTCACATTGCAAGCCCTCGTGACTGCTCTGGACTTGTAGCTCCAGCTGCCTGAAAACCCTTCCTATTCTGCCTGACTCCTCAAACACAAGCCCTCTTCTTGTCCCTGGAGTGAATTGTCTATCTCCCCCAAATCATAAACTCTGGCAGAGATTATATTTTCTTCATAATTAGAACCCCAAAACTAGCCCAATGCTCAGTACATGAGTGAGTGAATGAATAAGTCGATGAATGGATGTATCATGACCTTGACCACAGCGACTAGGGAGAACTTGGAAGGGCTTCGAGGGAGTCATCACAGGGCCTGAGGTCTGTGTCCTGGGAGAGCAGCAGTGTTGTCAGGAAAAGCACAGCTTCTAGAGCCACAGCTGGGTTTGAATTCCAGCTGTGCCATAGATTGAACCTGAGACTTTGGGCAGCTTGCATTGCTATGAAAATGAGAATCCTGATAGTGTTTACCTTACTGGATTGTTGTGAAAACTATGAATTAATACCTGAAATATACTTGGAAACGGGCCTAGAATGTAGTGAGTTAGTAAGTTCTCAATAGCCATTATCATCGCTGTTATTACCATTGTGTTGTTTGGAGGAGGCACCTCAGAAGGTGGTGTTGCGGGGGAGCATCGTGCCGCTGGTTCTGGCAGACCCGAAGTGCTTGCCCCAGTTCCGCATGGTGACCTCGCAGTTGTGGCTCCAGCCTGGTTCTAGGAATCTGAGCCTTTCCTCAGCCCTTGGGAGGTCAGAAGAGAGCAAACCCAGATGCAGGAAGGCAAAGCAGAGTAGAAAGACTGCTCTGATTTCTTGCTTGGATCTTGCTTTTACCAGGGTCTCCCATTCTGTCCTCAGTGACACAGGCCTGGTCATGAAGTTGCTACCCACTTCCCTACCCCAGCGTCGTGCATTGGTGCCTGAGGTCCCTGGGAGAGCCTGGGTGGAGCCAGGGCAGGCTAGGCATCTGGAGGCAGTTTCTTTTTAGCTGGTCTCTGGGTATTTGATTATCCATTACTAAGGGAAGGGAATTAGCATCTCTGCTATTTGTTTTATGAGATCACCCCACTACCAAGCTACTGTTTCTAAGCAACCTCTCCTTCCCAGTTAATGACCCTAGCAGCCTGGACCTTGTATCCTAGAGGCTCGGTGCACCTTTGAGATGGCAGTAACCCAGATGATCCTGACCATCTGCCCAGGGGGCTCACCTTCTACTGCCTTGGGTGGCAGGATGGAGGGTAGTGTTCTAGCCAGGACATCCAGCCTTTATCCTTCTCATGGGAAAGGGGGACAGGAACACATTCCAGGAGGAAGAATAACAGTGATTTTTACTTTGGCTTAGGAGGCGACTCTTTAGCACATCTCCTGTAGTAGGGGACACCAATGGGTCAGTGCTCCCCGCCAGGAAAGAAAGCAGGCACCACCCCAACTGCCCCCTCCCCAAGGTTTTTCATTTGGAAAAGTCTGGCCCTTTTGGGTCTGAGTCCTGCCTGCCCTGATCTTGACTTCGCCACAAGCAAGCTTCCCAGGGGGAAAGCTTTTTCTTTCCTCTCCAATTTCTTTGGGCCCCACCTGCTAGAGTTGCTCCAGGACCCCCACCCCTCCTTTTTGGGTCCTCAAGCAGCAACAGGCTTCTTCAGAGTTCTATGGAAGCTGGGGGGCCAGCCCACTTTCTCCAGCACCCTGGTGGGAGACCCTAAGGAAACCTCCCAGCAGCTGAACCTCCTTGCTGCTTGATTGGAAAAAATTGTAACATCTAGAAAGGAATGTAGTAAACAGCTGTGTACTCGCCTCCCAGAATTAATAAATGTTAAGCTCTGAAGACAGACTTTTTAATCACGAAAATGAAGCATCACAGATGAAATGGGAGTCTCTCCCCACCCCACTTTCCTCTTGTTCTTCCTCTCAACCTAGAAGCAGTGATGGGCACGAATAGACTGCAGTTTGTATTTTTACTGCATATCTGTAACTTTTTATGGCCTTGCTCTATATTCACAGCTTCTGCATTCACAGATCCAATCATGTAGGGATAAAAAATCAGTACTATGAATGGTTGTGTCAGTACTGAACATGTACACACTTCTTTTTCTTGTTATTGTTCCCTAAGCAGCATAGTATAATCACTGTTTACATAGATGATTTAAGGTGCATGGGTGTGCCTGGATTACGTGCTAATACTGTGACATTTTACATGAGGAACGTGAACATCCATGGGTTTTGGTCTCCACAAGGGTCCAGGACCCAGTGAGGACACCGAAGAATGACTGTCTTTTGAAATACATCTAAGTGTGTTATATATCCTATCTATATATTTGGCAGTTAATCAGCATTGGTTTTGAAACGTGTTGGTATCATTACACAGATCTAGTTCATTTTCACTGCAATGTGTGTATGAATGTCTTTATTTATTTATTAAAGGAAAAGTAAAGTGAAGCAGAGGCAGGAAGAGAGAAGAGGAAGAAGCACTTTTATTTATTTTCTTTTGTTCTACATCTCTGTTGTTTCTCCGGCCCTGGGATGCAACTAGGGTGTATGTGGACCCCGCCAACCAAAGGCAGCTGACTCAATCCCTATTCCATTGGGGTGTGCCTACTGCTCCTTTATTTGTGAGCTTTTATCTGCAGTGTTTCCTCAAGAGAAGAAATGAGACAGTGAATGCCCTTGCATTTCCTTGGATACACACATAACTCAAGTTTCTCTAGAGCAGAGCTTTCCAATAGAAATATAATGCAAGTCACATAAATTAACTTCAAGTTTTATAGCAGCCACAGTTTTTAAAAGTGGAAATAATTTTAAGGATATATTTTTATTTAACACAATAGATTAAAAATATTTTAATTTAACATGTAATCAATATTAAAAGTTAATGAGATAATTTTCATTCTCTTTTACTACTAAGCTTTTGAAACCCCATGTGTATTTTACGCTTATAGCAATATCAGTTGGACTAGCCCCAGTTCAGCTGACCCATAGCATATATAACTAGCAGCTCCTGTATTGAACAGTGGAGCTCTAGGCTTTGATGTAGAGGTGGATTTGCTACCTACTAGGCTGAGCTGTGCCTATTTTCAACTTTGTTACTGACAAATTACCCTCCCCAAAAATTGTACTAATTTACACTCCCACGAGCAGACTCTAAAAGTTTCTGTTTCCCCACATACTTCCACCCCTTGAATCATTTGACTTGTAAATTTTGGCCAGACTGATGGGTGTGAAATACTATCTCATGGTTTTAATTAGAGTTTCCACCGTTTGCTCCCTAAAGAGAAAATGCTTATGTACAGCACAGAGAAGTCTTGCCATAAATATTCAAGGAATTGAATTAATGAGCCTTGGTTTCTCCTTTTACACAAAGGGATGATGGCATCTATTCTGACTGTGGGAGGGAATGTGGTCTCTTGACTGTAAATCAGAAAAAGCTTTATGCTGGGTTCAGAGTGACATGCAAATATGTAGTGAGGTGGAGCCTCTGGCTCCTAGGAGGCTGAGGAGGTGGGAACAGGGACCTGTAGGTAAGTGGGACTGTGCCTTTAAATGCTGTGTTGCTCACTCCGCATGGGGAATGGGGCACTGAGCAGGTCACACGTGCCTATCTCACTTTCTGCTCCAGCTAATTCCAGGATGTGAAAGACTTGTGAGGCATTATGGGACTTCAAACCCTGCGAGACCTCAGTGATGCTAAATAAAGCTAAATGCTGCGATGAGTTGAATTTCTAGCATGCTCACAAAGACCCTACCCTGCTCCCCGCCCAGTACCCCTTTATGAACCTTATTGGCTGAGTTGGTTTCCATGGAAACTCAAGTTCAAAAGGATAGTATAGTATGTTCATCCTGCCTTATCTCTCTTGTTTCAGCTAGCATTTTGGAGCTGAGTTAGAGGTTCTGAGAGCAAAGGGAGCTCCAGGTGCTCTGGTTAAGCTTTCATCCATTCATTAATCCTCTCCCTGTCCCACTCCTGCCCTCCTCCCTCTCTTCTCTGTCTTCTCCCTGCAGGCCAGCCAGCTTGGTGTGTACAAAGCGTTTGTGGATAACTATAAAGTCGCTCTGGAGACAGCTGAGAAGTGCAGCCAGTCCAACAACCAATTCCAGAAGATCTCAGAGGTGGGCACCCCCGCACAGCCACCCCAAAAACCCTGGGCTGTGGCGACTGCCCAGAGCCTCCCAGCCTTTAGGCCTCTCTCCCCTGCTTGCAGGTTAGGGAAACGGTTTCCCTGAGGGGTGAAACTTGACCTGACACTTGGTTTCTTGCGCTTGACATTTTCCCTCTTAATATAAGAATATCAGTTTGTTTAATTTTATGTTATGTTAGAGAGGGGGAATAGTACAGACAAAACAAAAAAGGCAGTGTTTTCCCACGCTGTGGTGACCTTGAGCGAGTCACTTCCTTTCTTCCCTTCCTTTGGACTTTGTTTCCTGTTTGTAGAATAAAGGACCTGCATTCATCTAGCTCATTCCAGACTTGCTTGAGAAGAACCATGAGGGCCCTATTTAAAATACAGATCTCCAAGTACCTTCCATGCTGCTTCAATTCAGAAGGTTTGGGGTAGAGCCTAGGGATGAATATATGTGTGTGTGTACGTCTATATATATTTATTATGATTATGATTATTATTATTATTATTATTATTATTGAGGAAAGCTGCAGAGGCAGGAATGAAGGCAACAGGCAGGAAAAGGGAGAAGGAAAAAGCACTTTCTTTTCATTTAATTGCTCACACTGGTTGTTCCCTACCGGGCCTGGGACTCGAACCCAGGAGTATATGGCCTGCATCCTCCAGAGGCAATTGCTGTAACTGCTGCTCCACCAAGATGTTCCTGGAGTCTATATTTTTAACAAGTCTCTTGGTGGCTCTTTTTATCAGGAAGTGGCAGGCAAGGATTCTAGGATTGTGCAGGAACACAGCCCAGCCCACCCTTTGTGCCAAAAAGATCTCAGTGACTTCCTCAGGCCACTGGTCTTGCTTAGGGCACGGGAACTTACTCCTGGATAAGGGGCTCCTTCATGTGTTTCAAGGTCCTGCCTTACAGCCCCTCTGGACCCTTTGCTTTCCCATCTCAGCTCTCATACTAAAAACATTGGTAAGATACAGGGTTATTTGGGGGAAGCTGCTGGGATTATGGGTTATACCCAAGTTTGGAATCCATGGAGAGGCAGCTCAAGTGTTAAACAGACAGAGATAAAAATATCAACGTTATTACTAGTAAAAGCGTGATTGAAAAGATGTGGACGTGGTTCTGTGGCCACACACTGGGCCTGCTGACATTGCCTTTCCTCAATGACACAGACCTATTGGGGCAGAGAGAGGCAGTCTGGTCTCAGTTTCTTCTCTCAAAACACGAGTCAGATGAGTCAGCCTGTGCTTGGGAGGATGGAGTGAGGGCTGGGGAAGTCCCTCACCATGGAGTCACAAGGCTGGAAGATGGTGCTTCCCCTCACAGCTCCCATTCTTTCCTGGGTACCATCTGGGTTCCCCTGCCAGTGCTCAGGGCCTTGTATGGTCCCAAGAGTGGGGGATGTCCTCTTTACCTGGGCTGGCAGAAACCCGTTCCTCTCAAGTCTGCAGGCCCCCAAGGGCAGAGCCAGGCCCATGGCCTGCCACCAGGTAAATTCTCACCCTGACTCACGTGCCGACGCTGTCTTCCTGTTGGCACTGCCACTTAATTACTGCAATTAGGCCCTTCTCTGCAGCAGGAACAATTTCATATCTCTAGACTGCATGGAAGTGGGGGTGTAGAGAAAAAGTCCCTAAAACTGGGCATGGAGACCCCAGCCCAAGACACAGTCTGGAGGAGCCCAGTAACCCCCCTTCTCCCATTGCACCCTCCAAGTCCCAGGCTCAGGCCCTGGGGATTTTCTCTGTCTAGAAATCGCCTGAGGCAGGAGTAAGAAATGTGGGCTTCCACTGCTGGGTCAGGCATTTGCTGCCTGCCCAGCTGGCAACATCACCTCGCCCTTGACCTTGGCCTCACCCCCCCCCCCCTTCTGTAGACACTCCCTTGGAGGCTCCCTCAGTGCACTTAGCCCTCCAAGTGGGAATTGCATTACAGCTCCAGTTACAGGCCACACCGTCCATTGCCAAGGCTTGGACTGGAACCTCTTTCTCTAAAGGCAGATAAAAGGGTTTTAGATCAGATAAGCCATTCCCGGGAGTCTGTTTCCAACACTTACTGCTGAGACACTTTGCATGGGATCCAGGAGGAGTGGCCTCTTGCTTCTTGCAACTTTCTCTCCGGTTCCCAGCACAGGCACAGGTAGGGGGGCAGTGTCAGGTGGGGCTGGGGGCTGAGCGAGTCCCTCTCATCTGGACAGGATGTAGCTCAGATTGTCCTTTGGAGCTCAGCCCCCCCTCCCTCAGGTGTGCCACCTCCTTGCTTCCCCCTGCATAGGTATGTGGGACCCTTTGTTTGGTATCTAAAGGCTGCTCATGCCCCAGAGACCAGCTGGTACGCAGGTGCTTGTCCACACAACCCTGTCTGTCCTGGGCTGATGCCTGTAGGCCCCTGAGGAGTGGCTGCTACTGGGGTGGGGTGGGACAGGGGTCCTTTGCTCAATGCTGTTTATTCTCTGGCAGGCCCTCCAAGTCACAGGGAGGGGCTCTAGGGAGTGGATTTGAGGAACCCAGTGACCATAGCCCTTTCTGGTACCTAGACCCCTCTTCTCGCATACACACCTGTCACCGGACTCCGCTGGATCATCGGGGAGGCAGAGACCCAAGCATGTGGGGCTCCGTCTTTTTTCTTATATTTGCACCCTGGTTTCAGAGCCCCGCTTTCTGCCATGCTCACATGCAGGGAGGTGGGTGTTGGGGCAGGCAGGGGCCAGCGGGAGTGGGGATGGGGGACAGGCCAGGTAGTCATTCCTCTTCTCTATTTGGCAGGAGCTCAAAGTGAAAGGTCCTAAGGACTCCAAGGACAGCCAAACATCAGTCACTATGGAAGGTACTTTGGGGAATGGGCTATGACTACTCACCTTCCTTTGTCTGGTTTGTGGACTGTAGGGCTGTGTGTGTGTGTGTGTGTGTGTGTGTGTGTGTGTGTGTGTGTGTGTGTGTGTATACCTGCACGCACGCGAGAATCCAGCCTCTGTCCCTAGGCAGCCAGCCAGCTACAAACGTGCTCTCCTCAGGATGCCAGCAGGCAGCTCTTTCCCCTCCTCCTCCTCCTCCTCCACCCTCCCCCACCCGCCTCGCCACGCGCTCCCCTCCCCCTTGCTAGAGGAGCACTCGGAAGTGACTGCTTGGTTCTGGAGGCTGTGCAGCAGCAGCCAGCAAGGTGGCTGAGTGGCCAGGCTGCTGATAGGAGCCAGGAGCCAGGGAGCGATGGCTGCAAGCTCCCGCCACTGGGACGGAGGCTGCCATGGAAATTCTCCTCATCATTCGCTTCTGCTGTAACTGCACCTATGGTAACCCAGGCCCCCTCTCGTGGGAGGTGGTGTATCTTCCCACCTCTGGGGACTGGCTGGAGTGGGCTTAAATATGGGGGCCAAGGTGCGGGGGGCAGTCGGGGAGGGAGGGGATCTGCATTCATCCCCGTTCTGGCCTGGAGTTTAAATCTCGGGGGTGGTTCTGGGCAGGGTGGCTTTGATACGGAAGGATCAGGCTAGAGGGTTCAGGTCCCCGAGGCTCTGTGGGGAACTGATCGCTTTGCTGAGAGGCTGTGGCAACTTCTTGGAAAGGCTGTACCTGCAGGTGTGGTACACCCTGGGGCTGGAGCTGCATGGGCTGGAGCAGCATGGGCCACTCAGAGAGTGACAGATGGTCTGGGCAGCAGTGCTAGAGGGAGAAGTTGGGAGTTTCTTTGTTTCCGGAGAGGAAAGGAGGGTGAGCAGCCTGGGGTATTGTGTGCTCAGAGTCCACATGTGCCTTCACGACATTCTCAGAGCAGCGGCAGGGGGGTGCATGGATGCAGCTGGGATAGCAGAAAGGAGCCTGCTTGCTCTGAGGGTCTGATTCCAGCCGCGGGAGACCCCCGGGGCTGGGTCTTGGCACTGAGAAAGCTTGGCAGTGAATGCTGGCTAGAGAGGGGGGCGTGGCAGGTTGCTGCTTTGTGAAGGTCACACACCCACTATACAATGGAAGAGACCCAAGCAGAGCATCCTCTTTGTAGCTCCCTCTGCAAAGGGGTCCTGAGCTGGCATATGCTTGCAGCCGGCTGCTGCTCAGAGGAGGTTGGAGCAAGCCTAGCCAGGTGTCTGGAGTGCTCTCTGAGGCAAGATGTGCTTTAGGGATGGCCCGCGCTAACTGTGGCAGAGCTGTGGGGTCGTTGTCCCTGCAGGCCAGCTGCTCACATTTATGTTAGTGGCAGGCGGCTGGGTTTAGGCTCTTCTTCCCTCCCACCAGACATTTTGTCTCTGCCCCCTTCTCAGTCACTTTGCTTTCACATCTCCGTGGTAACCCGGAGATTGGAGGAAGGCTGAATGGATGGGGGGTGGCGGTTTGCTAGAGGAGAGATGATGAGTTTTCCTGGGCTCTTTCTCAGAGGGCTGTGTCAGACCAGTTATCCCTTACCTTCCCTCCCCACCCTTCGCCATCCTGTGTTGAGGATCGCTCAGAGTGGGAGCCCAGGATGGCTCTGGGGACCAGTCGCTGGGCAGCAGCCACCTGTGTTCCCACCCGCTGGCTCACATTCTGACAGTGAAGAGCTAGACTTAAAATTGCTTGTTTGAAGGGCAAAGGAGACATGCTCTTTTTGGTCCAACCTAGGACCTGGTCATCTCAACTTGGCCTCCCTTTTAAAAAGGAAGCAGGGTCAGCCCTTTGTCTTCCTCTTCCTTCCCCCAAAGGAAGTTTGGACTCGATGAAACAGACCTGAGACCAGGAGTTCAGGCTTTCTTTGGTCTCTGTGATGCTGTCTTTGAGGTTGACTTTAAATGCGGAGCGAGGGGTAAATGAGCCGGGCTGACCACACTGATTAGAATGTTCTCAGTCCCTCCAGGGAATGCTGGTTCTGGGCCCCACAGACACTGTGTGCCTTCCGGGCTCACCCTGGAGCTGCCTGCCTTGAGTACTGTGTACTGAGCGCCTGCTCCGCATGGCTCAGTGCCACAAATGAGGGGGAGGCAAAAGGAGCCAAGGGGCAGGCTCACCTTGGCAACGAGAGACCAACTGTGCCACTCGGTGGGGAATCTTTCTGAGGATCCTCCTGAGGGTCACTGAGCTTTTGCTGGTGTTGCCCTCCCTTGTGGAAGAGGAAGCTCAAGTTAGGAGTATGGGTAGACCTAAATTCACAAAACTTAACATCTTTCTGATTGTAAGTGAATTATATAACTTCTCTGTGCCTTAAAAGAAGTTTTGTCATCTGTAAAATGGGGCTAGTGAGTATGACTTCCCTGTGTATTCAAAGCAGTTAACTCAGTGCTATTGGATACCCAGCAAACTAAAGAGACACCAACTTGCTCGCGTAGTCTTTTCGATACAGTGGATATTGGTTGCAAAAGTCCTGGTCAGGAAAGGCTTCCTGGAGGAGGAGGAGAACAGACAGGTATTGCAACTTGGTGGAAGGTGTCAGTCCCAGGAAGGGGAACTTATGAGGAGGAGAGGGGACAGCAGGGAAAGTGAGGGCAGGAAGCATGGAACAGGTAAAGGGACAGGGACAGGTAAGGAAGAATGTAGGCTCCTCACTGTGTGTTCTCAGGGGAAGTATGTACATGGACCGTGGCGGGCATGAACATCAGGGTTGCTCTTCCTCCTCTCTTTCCCCAGGGCCCTTTCCTTGAACTTCTCTCTCCCCACCTTTCCTCTCAGCTGCCTCCCCACTGCCCTCGACCCCAGGCTGAGCTGTGGAATTCATTCCATGCCCCAATCAGGTGGACTTTTGAGGTGACTATAGGCATATTAATAACTCCTCTGAAACCCAACCCACCATTTGTACTGACCTTTGAGCTTAGTCAGAAACCTCTTCCTCCTGGGACTCAAGAGAGGGACAGAGGGAGCCGATGCTGCAGTATCAGCTTTCCGGCTGCCAGCTGGAACTCGAGGGCCCACCCTGGCAGGTGTCTGCTGAACTTGCACTTTCTCTTGTGTCTCTTGTGTCCGGGGTATGATTTCCCACCCTCACCCCCACAGATGATCTGAGCCACAGGTGGGTGCACTGAACAGCCTGGTCCAGGGCTCCACCCTCACTGTTCGAGCATGTCCAAGCCTGATTCTCATAGCCGGTGGGAGGGTCTCTAGGAATTGCTAAACTAAGAAAAGTCTACAAATAAGTCATGGGAAGAGTGTTTGCATGAATCAGTGATTTCCAACTATTACTATATAGCAGAATCAGCAAAGGAGCTTTTTTAAAATGTTGATATTTGGGTTCTACTCACAGAGATTGGGATTTAGTTGATGGGGTGAGGAGAAGGGGCAGGCAGATACATCTTTTCAAGAGCTCTCCCCAATGACTCCAATGGACACCTAAGCAAAGACTGCTGGTAAGACTCATAGCGCACCACCGAGATGGCATCTTTTTCATCCCAAGTGTCTGCACAGCACTGCACAGGTGTTTATTTTTAGGGCTTCAGGAGACTTGCTTGAGGACTGGCTAGGGCATGAGTATCAGCTTTGGGACCTGTTACAACCTCATCCTGTGGGACACCCACTCTAGGGTCCTCCTTTCCAGATAGCACCCTGCCTCTTCTTGCTCCTGTGGCAGGATAACAGAGGTCAGGACATACGGACACAGGCTGATCCACCATTGCTGGGAGGGGCAGGGTACAACTGCTTGCAGAGGGCTTTGCATGGAAATGTTGGCCTGCCAGCTGCCACCTCCACCTGTCTCTGCTGAATCCCAGCTATCCCATTTGGTGTCCTAGTTGCTAAGGGTGGTGTCAAATGGGGACCCTGCGAGTTTGCATTTTCCCAGCTTCTTCAGGGCTCCCATATCCAAGGTCCCATCTGAATTCCTTCCGAAAAATGTTGCCCCCTCAACTGCTACTTGATTGAGAACAGAGCTTTTCTGTGAAGATCTGACTTGCCTCCCTGGCCCACAGCCTGTCCTATTTTGCTGGGAGTTTGAAGACCAGCAGAGGGATCTTCCTCGTGAAGAACAGAGCATATCTTTCCCAGCTGGCAGTGTCAGGCCTTGCACCAGAAGACTATGAGATTGATCAGGCAAGGGGAGATGCCTTTTCTGGAAAAGAAGGATATTTCCTTCCCACATTCTGGGGTCTCAGGTGTGACCCAGAGTATGCTAGAGCTCTGTATAGCTGTAAGATTTGAGTTCAGGGTGAGGCTAGTCATTGGAAATATCTTCATTCGTTCTGCATCAGTCAGACCAGGACGAGCTTGAGGGATGATCCTGCAAGAAATCATGTCTGATGGGAGATGAGTTAAGGCAGCAGGTTGGTGGGGCACAGGGCTGCATGTCTACCTGTTGGTATTATCTGATCAGCCACGGGTGAGAATGGAGATGCAGGTTGACCACTTTGGCCTCCAGGCATCTGTGCAGAAAAGCAAAGAGGGTCAGAGGGGAAGGCTAGCCTCTTCAGGTATCATACTTCTTCCTGTATTACTACATCTGTCCTCTCTGCTTCCCCATCAGCTCTGCTCTACAAGCCCATTGACCGAGTTACCAGGAGCACCCTGGTCCTACATGTAAGTGTCAGCCCCCTAAATGGCCATGAAGAGGTTAAGAATTGGGTGGGAGACTGAGTTCAAAGTGACCAGGCACAGGGATCATGAGAAGCCTTTTCGGGAAGTTAGGCGGAGGGTCCCTGGGCCCTGCCTGCACCTGCCTGTATTGTGGTAACAATGCCAACGGGGCCATGGCCTAAACATAGCTTGGCTAGTAAACTTGACATTTGGCCAAATGTTCCCCTAGGAGGCAGGCACTTCCTGCCTCCCCATCCCTTGCCTTTTGGCCGCCAGTGTCCTTGGAGCAGCTGTGGGGTGAGTGGAGGGTGAGATGGGACTCAGCCTTGTCTCCATTGCCAAGGAGGGATAATGACTGTGGCAGGAATACAGGGCCACCACAGCCCTTACTCCGACTGCTCTGACCCTGATTTTTAGTTCATATTTTGCAGGCAAAACCAGATTGGTGTGGGTCTCTGAGTGTCCCCCTGGAATTCTTTTGATGGGGATTGAGTCCTCTCAGCTGTCCTCTCATTGAGCCCAGAACCCTCCCAATGACTTCCCACCCGCTCCCCTCCCAGGACCTGCTGAAGCACACACCTGTGGACCACCCAGACTACCCACTGTTACAGGATGCCCTCCGCATCTCCCAGAACTTCCTGTCCAGCATCAACGAGGACATCGATCCCCGCCGGACTGCAGTCACAACCCCCAAAGGGGAGGTAAGCCTGGAAACCCTGCACAGCCTTGCGCCCAGGCTAAGGAGAGTGCAGGGACGCAGAGCACCAGTCCCTACTGCCTGCCCTGTGCCTGTCCAACCTGATCCCTCACACTCAGCCAAGGAGAGGTCTTCAGCCCTAGGCTGAGAGTTTTAAGTCCAATGTCCCATTACTCTTATATGGCTCCAAGGAGGCAAAAAAGGAAGCTGATTCTGGAGAGTCTTTCCAGGTCTGGCACCAGGTCTCTTGGTCATAGTGTTGAAACTGGGTTCTTTAACTGTATGACTCCCATGTGCTATACCCCATGCCAGAGAGGGTAAGGGCTCTGGCAATCCCATTCTTGAATGCAGACACCTCCCCGAGTAGTTGGATGCCCATGGGGTTCCTTCCAAGATAATGGCTCAGTCTGGGAGCACTCAGGTAGCTGAAGGGAGTAGGAACCCTGAGCTGCCTCTGGTCAGCTGCATGAGCAGGTAGGCAGGAGTAGGAAGTGAACCTCACAGCAGGGAAGGCAGGTCTAGTACAAAAGGTAGCTGAGGCTGCCGGGTGGGCACCTAGATGTGGTACAGCAGCTCCAGTTCCCTGGTGTCCCTTCTTGGTGAGAGTGAGGGACACAATTTGAAAAATCAGGGGGACAGTTACTAGCATGGATCAGCAGCCTGGCCCACACATATTGCTTCCAGTTCAGGAGAAGTGGAATTTAGGAATGAAGACTGGCTGGGGTTTTGTTTCTTTGTTAAAGTATGAGTCTCCAGTGTCTCTTGGGGAGAGGGAGGTAATGAGGGACAGGATCTGGTGAGTGACTAATGGGACACAGAGAGATGTCCCTCTGTGCAGCTGCCAGCTCTGATTTGCAAACCCTGGAATGTCACTGGTTTATCTAAAGATATCCTGAGGACTTAGAACCCTATCACTCGCAGATCATTTTAATTGCATGCTTTCAACATGCTCAGCATATATATTGCAGTGTATGTAGGTCACATGGTGTATAAGAACACAGGGAGGAAAGCTTGTGACAGCTCTAGAGAAGCCTGCAGGCTCTGAGGGTGGCAGAGGTGACTGAAGTTCTTTTTAGAGGCCAGGTTGGAGACAGTGGCAGTTTTCCCCAGGGCACTGCTATGGCCCCATGGAGTGCAGCCCAGGGTCTTCAATCCACGTGGGACTGGTTGACGAAATACTCAAGAGGTCGCATCAGCAGACCTGAGTGGATTGCAGTCGAGGTTGAACTGCACCTAGGTCAACTCCTTAGGCTGGACTTGGTTTCAGGAGTATGAAGAGTCAGGGGAATGTTCATGTCACAGGCTAGGGGAGTCAGATCATCCTGGACTAGGGTCCATCTGGGTGAGACGTGTTGAGATCTGTAGGGAAGTATAAAGCACCTGTTTGCTAGTAGGTGCCAGGCAGTTACATACACCATCTTCTTTTTTTTTTTTAAAGGAGGGGTACAGGCAGGAATGAAGGCAAGTAGAAAGAGACAGAAGGAAGAAGCATTTCACTTTATTTCCATTTAGTTCTTCTCACTAGTCGTTTTCCCCTGGATCTGGGACTTGAACCCAGGAATAGGTGGCCTTTGTCATTTGGAGGTGATTGGCCTAACCACTCCTCCACCAGAGCATGCCATATGCACCATCTTGATGAATCCTACTTAGGGGGCAGAAGTAATTATTTCTGGTTTATAGGAAAGATTGGGACTGAGAGGTCAGGGCACTTATTCAAAATCACTTCCAGGAAGGGGCAGAGTCTAGCTACCAGCCATATCTCAGTGACCCAAAAACCAGTGTGTTTACCTACTTTGGAGGTAGTGTTCCCTGCAGGGCCCCACACAGCCTGACTGAACCCCTGTGCAACCTGGGTCCTGGGCTGACTCCCTGAGCAGGTCGGGGGGTGTGCCCTCTCCCTCAGACGCGGCAGCTGGTGAAGGATGGCTTCCTGGTGGAAGTGTCAGAGAGCTCCCGGAAGCTGCGGCACGTCTTCCTCTTTACAGATGTCCTGCTGTGCGCCAAACTGAAGAAGACATCTGCAGGGTGAGTGTGGCGTGAGTCCAGGCTTGTGGAGCCCTTTCACCCCCTGAAGCAGCCTGCTTTTTTTCCCTTAAAAAAATATTTTATTTCACTTTGTAGCCTAAAAATAAATCACATTTTTAATTATAAAGATTATAGAACCAAATTACAGGAAAAAAACAACAGCCCATCTGAACAAAAGCACAGTCACCTACTGCTGTATTTCCTTCCAGTTTCGTTAAGGTTCTTATGTTTTTTCATGTACTTATAATCAGAGTGAATACCCAATTTTGGACTCTGCTTTTTCCATTTCATATCATAAGCATTTTCCCTGTGGCTGCCTAATCTTTGTAATCATCCTTTTACTTCCCTTCTTGATGCCACAAGTACGTTTGCCATAATTTACATAAGCATTCTCCTTTTATTAGACATCTCTAAATTTTTTGCTAACTGCAATTCTGTGAATATTCATTAAATCTGCTGTTATCATTTATTGGTGCTTATGCCACGCCAGGTGCCATGACAAATGCTTCGAATGTATTACTTCTAATCTTCCCAACAACACTACGAAGTAGCTATTATTATCCCCATCTCACAGATGAGAGAAGAGACTTGGAAAAGTCAAATAAGTTGCCCAAGTTCCGTGCAACTAGAAATGGAGTAGATGGATCTGAACGCTAACGTGATGTGAGAGCTGCTTTCTGCCTCTGTCTCTGCGCCCAGCAAGTGATGTGGCTCCAGTTTATGCCGTGATCAGAAAAGATGATTTACTACTCATTTCACATGTTCTCCCACCTACATTTTCTTGTCACCTGCTGTGCCCAGCGCACTATCTTACAGTCTAGTGGGAAGCCACATGCTCACTGCACCACTCAGGGACCAAAGCTAAGTCCTGGGGAAGGGAGAGAGGGAGACTTTATTATGAACTTCAATAAACGAAATGACTCCTTGGAACTGGATAACATTTGAGATCATCCTGAGACTCACATACCTGTGTCTTCAGTCCTTTGCCTATGGAAAAACCATGGCATTGTTTCCCACTAGGCTTGGACGTGGCTTTCTAGTCTTCACCCCGATATCCCATATGACCACTATTGATAAGAATTGGCATTCAAGTCACATATTTATTCCATCCCTAAATAAAAGATAATAAATAGGAGCTAAGTCTAGATTAGCTGGAATTGAGGGGATTATGTGGGATGGGAGATAGGAAAGTGTGGGCCTACTTTTACTCATACCCTAGAGGTTTGGGATGCTTAAAAACGTCAACAGTATGGGGCCAGAAGACTGGTGAGACTGGCCAGAGTCCTTACTGCTGCCTGGACCTCTTAGCAGCAGACTCATTTTTCCATGTATGTGTTTCCTCATGGGTTCCTTAAGAAAAGGAATCATTCTTGCCTGTGACAAGTTTGGATGTTTTTTGGTTCTGGGCCCAGCAGTTCAGTCTTAAAGGGCTAAGTTCCCCCTGATTCATGTCTCCCTTTGACTTAATTGCAGGAAGCACCAGCAGTATGACTGCAAATGGTACATCCCCTTGGCCGACCTAGTGTTTCCATCCCCCGAGGAGTCTGAGGCCAGCCCCCAGGTGCACCCCTTCCCAGACCATGAGCTCGAGGACATGAAAATGAAGATCTCCGCCCTCAAGAGTGAAATCCAGAAGGAGGTGAGCAGAGACTGACATCTGAGCTGGGACCAGGAAATTTATCCCTTTACTCTGGGGCCCCTATGAACCAGGTGTGCTGGAGAGATAAGGAAGTTGTAAAGTTTGGGAGTCTGATAAAATAGGTGAGATGAACGAGAGGGAGGCCTTAACTGTATGTGTATGTCTATCTCAGGGAAAGACTGACTATGGTGGGCTAGCACTGAGCAGATGGAAAGCAGGCCAAGGAGTCAGTGCTCAGAATTTAGTGGGATTAGATGTGCCCTGTTGGAGTAGCATTTGGGTCAGTCACCTCTGAAGAACACAGGCCAAATACCCCTGGGTTTAAGTCCCAGGTGGGGGCAGAAAACAGCCAATGTGATAAACAAAATGGAAATAAGATAGGGTACTTCTTTCTCCAATTTCTGCCCACCTGCCTGCTTGCCTGCCTGCTCGCCTTAATTCCTGACTTCACCTTTCCTTTAAAAAAAAGAATGTAGTGGGATTAATTATGATTAGTTTCCCAGCAAAAATGAAGAAAAGATAAGGATAGGTGCAGCAGGAATGAAGGCAGGCAGAGAGAGAAGAAAGAAGAAGCATTTTATTTATTTTTATTTAGTTGTTTATCTTGGTTATTTCCCCCTGGTTCCTGGGACACAAACCTGGATCCTTAGGTTGTGTGTGGACTGCACTAGCCAGAGGTGACCAAACTGCTGCTTCAGAGTGTGCTGAAGGTCTTTTTAAGGAAAAGTTGGATGTCTACAGAAAAAAGGACCCTGGGATGCCTCTAGAAACTGATAGATCAAGTAGGCAAGTAAGAAGAAAGGGGACTTGAATATTGCAGTTAAAATGTTTGATTTTAAAAATGCACAGAAGCTTGTGCTTGGAGAGAAAACTAAGATTCTTACACACACATATGGATCATTTATAGACATTTATCATGTATTAGACTGCAAAGGAGAGCTCACATTGAAACACACACACATGTTGATAGCATACTGATCATATTCAAAGAACAAGCACAGTAAAGTTAGAAATCCACAACTAGAATATAGTTAAGTATAAGCCTGGAAAATTAAAACTTTCAAGGTATAGAGAAACTGAAAATAGAAACTGCAAACTCTTAGAACAGTTTGAAAATGAAAGCACTGCATATCCAAACTTATAGGATGTAGACAAAGCAATGTTTAGAGGAAAACATGTTGTCTTAAATTCCTATATTTGAAGACAGTGTCTAGAGGAAAGCACCCTCGGAGCCTTCCCTGCACATGGAAGGAAGGACTTGAAGTGACTTGGTTGCTGGGATGGCATCTTCCTTACCTATCAGGCTCAGGCTTCCCTGATAATCGCCCACCACAGTCTGGGTTGGGCATCCTCCTTCCCACTTCCTTATATTTACCTCTTTACTTTGTTGGTTCTGAATTACAATTGCACCATCAGCATTCTCCTTTCCTTGCCAGAATTTGAACCCTAGCTCAACTCAACTCTAGTGGGGGTACTGTTTTCTTCAGTTCTGTGTCTCTAGCATGTAATAAACAGGTGCTCTTTAAGCAGTTGTTGAGGAGTGTAAGACCATCTAAACATCTTTCAACTCAGACAGCTCTCTGAACAGGGGAGAGAGGAAGACCACAGTAGTAACCCCGGGAGTGTTTGGGACAGAGGATCTGATTGGGGGT
The DNA here is from genome assembly GCA_004363575.1 of Solenodon paradoxus. Taxonomy (NCBI): domain Eukaryota; kingdom Metazoa; phylum Chordata; class Mammalia; order Eulipotyphla; family Solenodontidae; genus Solenodon; species Solenodon paradoxus. The sequence continues at coordinate 164,904 of RJWH01002395.1, read as the reverse complement.
GCATGTGCTCAGAATGAGCCCCATGGACAACACAGGTGTCTTCCTCCTGGACAGCCGGTGACACCCTATCAAAGTTGAGCCTGTTTGCCCATCCGGAACTGCCACCATCCCCACCAGGGCCATCCTGCATGCATGTTTCTACCAGTCCTAAGAGCCAAAGAGCTTCGTGCCTTCCCTCCTGCCCCAGATGCGCAGGCATGGCCCTCTGCATGATCGAATCATTGCTTATTGAGCTCTGCTGTGTCTGAGTGTGCCAGACACCCCACGGAGTTCCCTGTCCAGTGGAGCGGGCAAACACACCTCTACTGACAGTAGTGTGTGACAGCACATGATGAGAGTCAGTTTTGTTCTCTGAGTCACCTAAGAGGAGTGATTTATTCTTCTGAATAATACTTTTTAACGTAGCTTTTTCCCCCTCAAGGAATCCAGTGTGAAACTGGCTTGTTATAACAAGAAAAGCTATAATACCAAAGTGTGTGAAGTAAAACCGACCCCCAACCCCCATTGTTAACAGTTTGAGGTGTATTCTTCTAAGCTCTTCTGTGCTTATACTGTGTACGTGCCTGTGTTTAATGAGATTAAATCACACGTGCTCTTTCACAATTTAAGCATTTCACTTAAAGGTGCACCTTAGAGCACTTGGGATCTGGCAGACTCTTTTTAACAGCTGCATTCTATTCTGTTGTTTGGTTTTGCAACAACATATTTGGGTATTTAAATTCTTTCTGGGTCTTTACTCCGAACAGACAAATCCGCCACACTCCTGTTTCTCTCTGGTAGATATCCTACAAGGGCAATGACTGGGGCAAAGGGTTTGTGCATTGAATTGTTAGACTTAGCTCTAACAACTTTGCATGCATGGCATCCGGCAGTGTGAGGGTCACAGGGCCTCCCCAGGATTACATCACTGGCTGTAAACAGTCATTGCCATCTTGCCGGTCTAGTGGGTAGATACTGTAGAGATGAATTCTAACTGAAGAGTCTGAGGGTGGCCTTGGAATTGAGCCTTGAGTCATAATCACTAATAAAAGAGAGGAAATCGTTTCTGGAATATAAATCGAAAAATTGGAGGGGAAGGGGCCACTGGCCAAGAGGGAATGCTGTGGAGAGCACACCATGAAGCTGAGCGGAGGGTGGAGGGTGGGGTATGAGGGGTATCAGGCTGGGCTTGGAGGCTGGAACCAACCTTCCTAGGTCCCATGTGCCAGGCCAGGAGTTGGAGCTTTACGCTCAAAGGTGTCTGATGATGGAAAGTTTGAAAGGGATGTAGCATTTCTGTATGTTTTTCAAAACTACATGAAGATTGAGAGAGCTGGACTGATAGGGCTTCCCAGGAAACAAGAAGCTGTAAATTCCTTGGAAATAACCCTTGTTATTGCCATAACACAGGCCCCTGGAAAATTTCACAGAATGCCCTCCTGACTTGCCTCTATCCCATTTAAAATTCCTGGTGCCTATTATTAGTATTTTTTAATTTGATTCTAATTTTTTTTTAAAGGAAAGGTGGAGGCAGGAATGAAGACGCATAGGCAGGCAGGAGGGGGAGGAGAAGGGAGCATCTTTATTTTGATTTAGTTGTTCACATTGGTTGCCCCCGAGACCCAGGACCGAACCCAGGGGTGGCCTGCTCTTTCAGCCGCCGCTGCACCACGTGCTGACTGTTGTTACTTTATAAGCATTCTTCTCTAGGGTGTAGTCTGCTGCAACCGTAGTCTGCTCCTTTCCCATTTCTGACCAGGAGGCACACCCGGCCACCTCTCAGCCTGATGGCGCAACAGTTCTGCTTGCCCACAGGTCTCTGTCCTCATGTGTCTCTGCCTTTCTAGTAAACTTACTGGGTCGCACCGTGTTGACACCTAAGCGTTCTTTCTTGTTCATTCGTGGCTGAATCCCTGCATCTGTGTCTGAGGTTTTTAAACAAGCGTCTCTGTGGCACCAGGGATTTAATGTGTAGAGGTGACTGAATGATGACATGGTGAGGCTATTGCCACTGAAAGATTTTAATACAGTTTCCAAGAGGAAGAGACACTGCACACCACTAGGCCCACACGGAGAGGCAGCCCATGTGTTCAGGAGGCAGGAGTGAGAGAAGCATGACCCAGTACCTACATTGCATTTTCCCAGAGAAAGGAAGGCAGGGCAGACCATTTAGGACTGGCTGGTTTGTATAATGTTGGCAGACTCCCCATCTAAGGGGTGGTTTCTAGTTGTCTGTACCTGGTCTCCAGTGACTTAGGACTGGGGAAATATTGGCTCATTGGTTTGGGTTATGAGAATTAGACATAGGAAGTGGTGTGAGCAAAGACTTGGTGTTTTGCATTGGTTTGCATATGAAAAGTACACTCACAAAGGAGTCATTTATTATCTTAGCATGTCCTGGAGGGGTGGTTTTCTCTCTGGCCAACTAGGCCCCTAAGATATCAAAGCATCAAAAAATATAGAAAAAGAAAAAAGATTAATCACAGGGGAATGTGCTTCGAGCTGCTGAATGAAAAAGGGTCTGAGTATGAGGAAACCATCTGTGCCCTCTGTCCCTTGCAGAAAGCCAATAAAGGACAGAGCCGGGCCATCGAGCGCCTGAAAAAGAAGATGTTTGAGAATGAGTTCTTGCTGCTGCTCAATTCCCCCACAATCCCATTTCGGATCCACAATCGGAATGGAAAGGTCAGGAAGGGTAGGGATGGGACAAAGACAGCCCCTTCCTCTCTCCAGGTTTGCCCACTCTCTGTGACTCCTGGCCCTGACCCATGCAATCAGGGACTCAGGCCTCCACTTCCCAAAGAGGCTGCCATGGGACCAACCTTTGACTTCCTCTTCTCTGATATGGAGTCAGTGCCCTCTTCTGGCCATCATTGGCCCTACTTCTGTCCCCTGTCTTCCCAGGAAGGCGGCTTCCTCCTGGCAGTTTTCTCCCTGTCAAGTAATGGCCTCCTCCTTTTCCAAGCCAGGGATACCTGGCTTAGAAGGAGCTTTGCTGGAGCTCCAGGATCCAGGAAGACGCTTGGCTTACTATGGTCAACCCCACTGAATTCTCAACTTCTCTCTTCAGAGCTACCTGTTCCTGTTGTCCTCGGACTATGAGAGGTCAGAGTGGAGAGAAGCAATTCAGAAACTCCAGAAAAAAGGTAAAGTCCTGCCTCATTCTACACTGCTCTAGTGGTGTCCATGGCAGCAAAGGGTCTTTTACATTTCTGTTGATACTTGAAAGGGATCATTTCCAAGATACTTTCATGTCCAGTTTTGACCCTTAGCACACTACTGATGCCAGGAGAAGTACCACCTAAGTGATGTTCCTAATAAAGAATTTAAGTGATTTGCTTAGGGCATAGGATGAGTTAGCAGTAGAACTAGACCCAGAACCCAGAGCTATCCATCTTCCCCTCTCTTACTCTCACTTTCATAGACACACACGAGTTTCTTCAGTTAGAGAGACTTCTATTCTTAACCCTCTCACATCATGAATGTCTGATGACTGTTGTCACTGAGTCTTTCTCTCCCAGTGACCAACTCTCCAGACCCCAAGAGAAGCTGGTGTCTGGCTTTGGGGAAATGTCCACATCTCCAGGCGGCTGGTAATACCTTCAGTCTAGGCAGACCAGAACAGAGCAGGTGGGCTATGGGAGGCCCAGAGCAAAGCTTTTTACCTGCAGTAGCTCCCACGGAAGAACAGCAGGTCCTAGTGGACCTGTGATGATGTCCCCTCTCTTGACTTCTTCTGCAGATCTCCAGGCCTTTGTCCTGAGCTCAGTGGAACTCCAGGTGCTCACGGGATCCTGTTTCAAACTTAGGACTGTCCACAACATTCCTGTCACCAGCAATAAAGACGGTAAGATCTGGAATCCAAGATTGCCCAATCAGCAGGCCCAAGCCGCAGGGCATTGCTGGGGCTTTCCACAAGAGCCTACTCAAACAACTGGTTACAAATGGCTGATCTCTGTTCAGCTGGTCTGAAACAACTCAGTTGTCATGAAGGGGGTTACTCTCTGCTGCATCCTCAGATGACCCCTGCTCCTCCTCGATCCCCTCTGGCTTGAAAGAAGAGTCTAGCCCCCCGAGCCACTGACTGGGATCATGTTGCTAATGTTCATGATGTAATGGAAGCAGAAGGCTAAAGCAGGGGCCAGGGTGGTGGGGGTAGGAGAGCAGATGCCTCAGTGGTGTAGGAGAAATTAAAGTGGATATGTCCAGGAACCCGACACTGGAATTCCAAGCAAGAGAGTTTCCTGTTTGTGCTGTCAGTTGAGGAGCTAGGGGAGGTTTGTGTCTGGGAGAGCTGTGTGGGGCTTGGTAACTGACCCAGAGTGGCTGGATCCTGGCCGCCCCCGGGTACTGGGAAGGAGTTTACCATGTAGAAGGAGTTTTGAAGGCAAGCTCTTCCCCACACATGGGTGTCATCTGTCCCCGTGTCCCAAGCAGGGGTCAGAACTGAACCCTCTGTCTCTTTCCCATTAATCCAGAAGGACTTACATTGATTTTCACTTTGAAAGGCTAGCCTGAGGAGGGAAGCCCGTAGATAGGCAGGACTCAGAGTGGGAGAGAAAGGGCCCTGGGGAATGGTATGAAAGCTCTGGTTCAGAGGGGTGCTTGTGAACTGGCTTTCCAGGCTGAATGGAGGGAGAAGGGACACCAGCTCACATTCCAGGAAGCAGTGGGATCTGGAAACTTCTTCCTCTGACCACCAGGTGGTGCTGGCAAACCAAGACTCAGGCTGTTTCACACCTTGTCTGCCTGCCAGCCAGCCAGCCTGAGTTAAAGAAGCGCATCAAGTAGAGAGAAATTGCTCACCCTTCTCACCAACCCCACCCTGGGGCCTTTTCTTTCTTGCAGATGATGAGTCTCCAGGACTCTACGGTTTCCTCCATGTCATTGTCCACTCGGCCAAGGGGTTTAATCAGTCAGCCAGTAAGTGCCCCCGCCCACCAACCCTGGAAGAGGCTGAGCAGGCCATTGTTCATCCTTACAAGTCCCTAGGACCCCGATGCACTGGCATCCCGTTGCGCACCTCTGCTCTGGTCGGCCCAGTCCAGGGTCTTGCCAGGTGTCTTAAAGATGTGGGCATTCCCCCAAGGCCAGTGTTTCACAAAACACAATTATACTTTTTGTCTTGTTTTCCTCCCTATATGAGTGTGTCAATCAGCTAGCTGGTAGTTTTTCCCCATTTGCCAAATGAGAAAATTGAATATCAGAGAGATGAGAAGACTGAGCTGCATGCAGGGGCTGAGCCCCAGGGCTCCGGCCTGGTCTCAGCCTGCCCCTTCCTGCGCCAGCCCTTTGTTTCTGGTGGATGAGGTCTTGCCTTTCTCCCTCAGCACCTCATACAGAGCGTGTGCCGTTGGCCCCCCCACCGCCATTCAACAAACATTTATTGTGAAATGCCTGGAATAATTGGCCTCCCCTCTCTGTGTTCCCATTACCCCAGAGCAAACCTTGGTCACAGCACCGGTCATATTGTTTTGTCACTTAAAATTTGCCTCCCGCTAAGGGTTCTTTGAGAGTAGGAACCTTGTCTCCTTTATCCTTAGATGAGTAGGAGCTCAGAAATGCTGAATGAAGCAGTTCATTTCCAGACACCTAGTGGGTACCTTCCTGGGTGCTGGAGAAATTGAGAATGTGGACGGTGCCTTGGCACGTTCAAAGCCCTTTCATGTATACTCTCTGTTCCAATCCTCCTGGCAACCCTCCGAGGTCACTGATAACCATTTCCATTTTGTATACGAAGAAGAGATCTGAGAAATTTTTCCAGGGCACACCAGTCACATGGGTGTGGAGAGCTAGAACCCTTGTCTTCCAACACCAAAGTCCAGGCACTTTTCTTGGAACCAAGGGTACGTTGTGGCTAAAAGAACAAGATTCTGCCTTGTGATGTTGATGTCGTAGTGGAGGGAAGGGAAGCAGCAGACACAGAGGAGAAATCACTTGTCCAAGTTAAGAAAACAATCCACATTCTGGGAATGTGAAGGGGGCATTTTTGGTTGTCTCAGTGACTGGGGTCACTCCAGGCATTTAGCACCCAGAGACCAAATGTCCTCTGGAGACTCTCACTTCAAATGCCAGTGACACCCCTGCTGAGGAACCCTGGGATTGGTGGGAGCGAGGGAGGTGAGTCAAAATTATCAGCAGAGACCCGGCATGGACATCAGTGGTGAGGATGCAACGAGCAAAGATCAGGGACAAAGGATGTGCAAGGGCCCGAAGGTGGGAGCAACTTGGCAAGTTGGAGAAAGAAGGCCAGTGTGGCGGAGGGTGGAGTGTGAGGTGGGCTGGGCAGAGCCATAGGAAAGAGGGCAGAACATATTGATTGTGGGGAGCACTCTGAGTGTGCCTCTCAGGATGTTGGGGAGGACAGAGGCTTTGTACCCTTTCCTTCCTGAGGCCCCAGCCCCACCCTTGGGCTTCAGGCCTCATGGCGTGTCTCTGCTTGCCCGCCCTGCAGATCTGTATTGTACCCTGGAAGTGGATTCCTTTGGCTATTTTGTCAGCAAAGCCAAAACCAGGGTGTTCCGGGACACGACAGAGCCCAAGTGGGACGAGGTGAGTGAGGGGGCTGCCTTCCCTGAGCTTGTCATCTCCTGTGCCCAGCCCACTCCCTCTGCCCATGTCCTGTTGGCTGGGGTTGGCCCAGCCTGTCAGTTGGCCCAGCTCATTAACCCCTCTGTTTTCCGCTCCCTGCTCATCTGGCTTTTTGATCATGGTGTTCGCGTCCAGATACAGCGTTTGAAAATACGATGATTTTTAAGTCATCGGTGATTTGGAAGCTCTGGAACTCCAGAAAGTGAAGCAGCCCCTCCATGCCTGATGATGTGGTCCTCCGTGGCCCTCCTCAACCACTTCTTACCCAGGCAAAGTTAGGCCACGCCTGCCAGGTGTCCCAGCCTCAGAGGTTCAGGACCCTTGTCCTCTTTCCCTAGGAGTTCGAGATTGAGCTGGAAGGCTCTCAGTCCCTGAGGATCCTGTGCTATGAGAAGTGCTACGACAAGACCAAGGTCAACAAGGACAATAACGAGATCGTAGACAAGATCATGGGCAAAGGACAGATCCAGGTGAGGCCAAGCGCAGCCAGGCACCAAGGCAAGGCTCAGGGAGCTGCCAGGAGGGGAAGGAGCCCTTCCCACTGCCTTCTTGGGCAAGGTACTTAGCCTTTTGTGACTTGGGTTTAAAGCTGATTTGAGAAAAGTTCCTCAGGCGGTGGTTCTCTCTGCTTGAGATGGTGTCTTATTCTGTCCACAACAGCCGTGTGCCTGGTTCCTTAAGCTCCCGCACCTGACTGCAGGTGGACATAAATGCTCCTGCAGGTGGACTGGGAGGCTGACGTCCATCTTTGTTTTCTCATCCCAGCACTAGTCTACCAGGAATACTGTCTTCACAGGGGTCTGAGCTCTATCTGAGTTCTGTGTGTGATTCTCAGCATTTCCCATATGAGGTGTGGGGCTCAGCTTTTGCCCTTTGACTAGAAGAGCTCAGCATCTGGCTGGGTTGCCAGGGCTGCCAGGGCTGACTTGTTGAGGGTTGCTGGCCTTCCTCGCTGTGCCGGAGCTCACTGATGTATGTGGAGTCTGTGGGCATCAACAGGCAAGTCCTGAGCTAGGCTAAGAGTGTTTGCGACAGCTTTGTGTCCTGGTGCCCTGGTGCCTGTAGGGAAAAGGCCCTTGTTTCAGCTTGTGTTTCTGGAAGCTCTCTGATTTGAAGATGGCAACTATTCCACTTACCTGTCAAGAGGATGCAGGTTTGGTCAGGCATGAAGCCACCTACCCTCCATCTGGCACCTTGTGCGGCCTCATGCTTAAAACACAAGTGGCCTGATTTGGGGGTGACTGCGAAATCAAGGGAAGTAGTAACTGGAAGGTACTAGAATTGAGCCGTGGTCATTATGTGCTCTCTAGGCTTCTTAACAATTGCCCCAGGTGTGACCTGGGTCTGCAAACTGAGAGATGATTTTTCACAGGAGTGTTTGTTCTCTGATGTTTTGTCACAGCTTTGGAGTCTGGCGTCTGTCTCTTTTCTTGGTGGCCCTGAGAACCCCTCATGGGCCTCCTGCTCCCACCTCAAGCTCCAGTGCTTGAACAGGAAGGATGACATCATTCAGTGGGTGTCTGATCATCTGCCTCATGTCACCCCTGTTCCTGACGATGTCCCTTTCTAACACAGTGGGACCTTCCCAGCATTGTCGCCAGGGAGACGGTGCTGCTAGACAACCACAGCCGGCCCTCCATTAGTTGGGAAAAGGGGTTGATGAGAGCTCTAAATTCAGTCCCTGGAACCTGCCACACCCTGTCAGGGGGCGTGCCCTGCTTCGGAAGGTCCCATGACTGTGACTGCCCTCAGAGCCACCACACAAGATGCAGAGTGGGAGTCCCGTCTCCACACCCCTGGGCTGGGCCAGAGGACCAGGCAGGGGTTCTGGGCTGGGGCAGCCAAGAAACCTGACCGGCAGCCAGCACTGTGTCATTGGTGGTTTTGGGATGGAAGAATTAAAAGGGTGCCCCGGGGAAGCCGCTCAGGGAACACTGAGGACCTGACCCTCCAGAGCTCAGATTCCAGGGCTCAGTGGCTTCGTCCCCACCTGGACTTCTAGCCATTTTTCTTCCCTTCTTCTCACTTCTGTCAGCTGTACAAACCCCGGGGGAAACACACCATAAATCATTACATCTTGGCGACAGGAGCAGATGGAGGCCGTGGGGGGAAGGGGAAGAAGCCAGGTTATGTTTGGCAAAGCAGCGAGCACAGTCTGGTAAGGAAAATGTTTCTGTGTTTAAGCTTCGAGGAATGTTAAATGCCTGGGAGTTGATATTAAAAGAAACACAAACCTTCCTGCTGCCAGCTGACCTGGGCCGGTGAGCGGGCACTTTGGAGCCAGTGTCCTCCAGGAGGCTTTGGAGTCTCTTTAACTCCCAAGGCGCAGTCCTTGGCCTCAGCTACAGAGCTGTTTTACTGGCCTTTGCTTCACTCAGGAAGGGGCAGAAGAAGGGGTGTCCCCGCAAGCGATGTGCCATGCCTTGCAAAGTACCACTTGCTCTGTGACTGCCCTCAGCCACCGAGGGTGTCCAGGCTGGGTTGGAGCTGGCAACAAGCCATTCACACATGACAGGCCCCACCGAGCCACAGAACGGCCTGTCCCCACAGCTTGCTCCCACCTCCCTTCCCGCCACGTGTCCAAGGAAAGGAACTGGCACCAGCCTCCAGCACTTGTTTCTGCTCCCCTCCAGCAGGCACTGGGGATGGACCTGCAGGTGGCACTGCAGCAGGAGCCGGTCCTTGGGGATATTCAGGCAACCTCAGGAAAGGCGGGAAGGAGGCCTGCTTCCGTTGCCCCAAGCCTTCTTTCTAAGCTCCTCCTCGCTCACCTGATCCAGAAAAAGCAAGGGAACCTATTTCCTTAGCTCTAGGTGTTTGCTCCAAAACACGTCGTATTCTCTGGGTTTGCTTGATGTGGCAGTAAGGGCCTGGAGCCTGGAGCGGCAGACTGGGGTGAGGGGGACAGCATTTAGAGACAGACAAATGGCAGTATTAATTACCAACATGTGTCTCCAGCCCTGTGCCCTTGGAGGCTCATTTCCAATCTCATGTGATCTTCACAGCAGCTTTGGAAGGAAAACTCCATTGCACGCTCCCTGTTTCACAGAGGAGGACACTGAGGCCCAGGTGCATTTGCTAACAATGTGCAGAGAAGGCCATGCTGTCTCACTGTACTGTGTCCCTGTGTCCCAGGTCTTCATCAAGGAGTGTCCCAGCCTGAACAAAGAGCAGTGACACGGCTCATGACCTGGAGAAGGGGTAAGGGTGATGTTTCACCCCAGTACCCGCTTTATGGCCTAAAGTGATCCTAGGGTTCCCTAGTCTGGGTTCTTCTTATCCCTGGACAGGTGACCTTCCTGCCTGATACACCTCTAGAGAAACCAAATGAGCCTGCATGAAAGAGAGCCAGGAGCAGGGGACATACTGTCACCTGCCACGTGCCCAGCCTAGGCTGGCTGCTCTGAGAGGAGAGGGTTCTGGCCTCAGGGAATCCACGGCCAGTTTAGAAAAACAAGTATATCATATAAGCGAGCCACTAAGGAACAAGGAAAGATGCCTCCCCTGGGACAGTAACAGCTCACTGTGAGCCCAGCGCTCTCTCAGGATGTCAGCACACTCTCTGGGGCAGGAATGCTGTCTCAATTGTAAGGATGAGAAAGCTCAAGCACTAAAGGGTTAAATAACCTGGCCAAGGCCAGGCAGCCTTCAGGAAGGGGAGCCAGGCCCAGCCCAGAGCAGGCTGGAAGCAGAGCCAGCCTGTCCTCTCAGGTGCTCTGCTGCTCTGTGCCTGATAAGAGGAAACTGGTGTCACAGAAGTTCAAAGAAGGAGCAATCATAGGGGACTGGAGTTGGGGAAGTAGAATGAGAGGGATTTGAGAGTACCAGTCTTTAAATTCCAGAAAGAATGTTTATATTAGAAAGAAAATTGCATCCATCATAAAGACACTTGAAACATAATCACAAGCCGTCCTTACTCCCACGCCTTTGAAACAGCCTTTTTATTTTGTGCTTTTCCTTTTGTCAAATATACAAATTGTATGTAGTTTTGATCATAGTCATATTTTGTTTTTTTTCTATTTTCATATAATATTAAACCCCATTTTTCACAAGGACTGTGGGTAGTCTTTATAAATACCTTTTTTGATTTGATTGTCCAAAGTGTTTCATGCATTTTATAAAAATCATTTCATATAATGGCCAGCGCATTAATTGCCACTTAAAGGCTCTGTGTTATTCTGGCAAGGTGGGCAGGTGGCCGGCTCTGAATCAGCAGAAAGAAGAGGAATGGGCAGTTGGGGAGAGGCGCGCATGGCCAAGGGCAGGGAGGCAGGAACGTGCAGGGAGTATCCCAGGAAATAAAGGAGCCTGCTGCTCAGAGCCTGACTGGGGAGCAATGCAAGCCAGAGGGAGTTTGAAGGAATGAGTTAAAAAAGAGGGTCAGTTTTAGGGCAAAGGAATCTTAGAGGGCATTTAATTCCAGGCTGGTTTAGAGAAGGAAGCCGAGATGAGAAAGAGTGAGTGACATCGCCACAGTCACAGCATATCCCAGGTTGGTCTGCTTAGTCAGTTGTTGGGCAAATGAGTGATAAGAATGTTCATCGATGGCAGGAGCAGGCTTGAATGTCAGTCTGTGACTCTTAGAGGCCTGTCTTTTATCACTGCAAATTTAATGGAAGATACTACCAGCTCGGTGCATTTTTCTTCTGCCGGAACCAGTATTCCCTCCTTTTTCTTCTCCAGACCTAAAGAGCCATTATCTCTAGATTCTCTATCCAGGCCACCCCATTGCCGCTCATACAGACAATAACCAGGCCTGGGGAACAGTTCAGCCCCATGGCCTCTTAGTCTGCCTTAGCCTCCTGGCCCCGGGGACTCTTCATATGTTTATCCCAGTCTATTTCCAACCATGCCGCTCCAGGCTCCAGATGTGCTGTCCCCAGTTGGGACCTACTTGCTGACTGATTAATATATTCCCAGGGTCCAGCCCTTGTTGGCTGACTGGGTCAGAGGAGAGAGCTCTCCTTGAGGGCCTCATAGCTCAGTTCCTGCCACTGACTCTGGACTAGAGAGGGTTCTGAGACCTAGGAACTGCCTCAACCAGAGGAGCCCTTTTGTTTCTTTTTCCCCATTTCCCAGCTTGGCCACAAGCCTGGGGACAGCCCCCACTCTTACCATATTCTCCACCCAGGGTGGGAGGCACATTCACTTTCCAGGCAACCCTCCCTCAGCATAGGAGTGCTCAGGACCCTGGCACGGGCGAGGCAGGGTTCCAGGCCGACAAGGAAGCCCCAGCTGTCCTCACCCCCGGGATGGTAACATCCCCTTGCACTGAGCTCAGGTCAGATGCCTCATCCTCTGTCCGCTTCTCTTCTGAAGCTTGAGCCTGTGTCTGAAGGGGAAAGGGGTGGGGGGTAATTGCTTTGACATTTTTGACCTGGTTGCTTGGAAGCTTGTGAGGAATCAGAGCTATTATACATGACACACAGGAGGAGGTCATGAAGGCCAGTCCCCTGCCTTCAGAGCTGGGAGTGTTTACAGAACCCATATTGGCATATCGGACAACCTCTAGGCCCTCTTACATTTTTTTCAGTTGGTGAAATGAGCATGCCATAAGGTGCCATTTCAGTCACTTTTCAAGTATATTCATATTATTGTCCAGCTATCACCACCATTCATTGCCAGAATTTTTTCATCTTTCCAAATGGAAATTTCTTACCCATTGAATAACTACTCCCGTTTTCCCTCCACCACCACTCTACCCCACCCCTTTCCCTGGCAACTAGCGTTGCACTTTCTATCTCTATGAACAGGACTGTTGTATGTACTGTAGAGAGGTGGGATCCGGGAATTACCTGTCCTTTTGTGACTGGCTGCTTTCACTTAGCATATCTTTAAGGTTTGTCTTTGTTGTAATGTGTCAAAATTTCATTGCCTTAAAAAATGTTTATAGAGGAAAGGTGCAGGCAGGAATGCAGGCAAGCAGCAGCAGACAGGAAGAGAGAAGAGGAAGAAAATTTTTAATTATTTTATTTAGTCGTTCATCTTGGTTGCTTCCTCTGGCCCCAGGATGCAAACCTGGGTCCTTGGGATGTATGCGGACCGCTCTGGGCCAGGAGCAACGGACTGAACCGCTACTCTACCAGGATGCGCCAATTTCATTGCTTTTTCAGGTTGAATAACTTCCCTTCATCTGCACAGGCCACATTCCGTTTATCCATTGATTGGTAGATGGACATCTGGGTAGCTTCCATCTTAGACCTTATAAAGTGAATCCAAAAACCTGGTCTCTGAGGATGGAGATTTATGGCCTCCTTCTCTCCAGACCTGCTTCTCTCTCTCCTGCCGTGACAGGAGAGCAGGGCTCATGACCCCAGAACACGACTGGTCACCATTCATCTCGTCCCTACCCCAGCTTAGGCACCCTTGTCTCCTCAGTTCTCCTCAGATCTCGTTTGCCGTCCCATCTCCCCGAGCCTTAGATGTATGATCATGGAGCGTGAGTAGCCTGACGCTGTGAAATCTGAGGGTCAGATACCTCATCAGGTCCCTGACCTCCAGGGGCCTCAGTTTCTTCATCTATTAACCAGGGTCACTTACTTCCACTGGTGCCTTCATCACCAGCTCGCTGTCAGGCTCAGAGGACAGAAAGTACCTGAGAGCGCTGGTCCGCACTGCACCACACACACCCGTGCTCTTGTAGTTTATCCGTCCCTTTCTGTTGATGAGCTCCCTCTAGATGGCCAGCGGCACTGGGCCATGGACACAAGGTATGAATAGGACCTCATGGCACAGTAAATAAAAGAATTCTCATCATTCGTCATGTTGAGGGGCCAGAAGGCCAAACAGATCTTAGGTTCAGTCTTGCTCCCTCCTTTCATTAGTTGGGAGAGGAGAAGTTCCTTCATCTCTCTGAACCGCAGTGTCCTCTGAGGACTCTAGTGAGAACTGACTGTGAAAGTCCATCAAGCCCGTGGCCCAGGGTCAGCACTGGTGACATCTCTGTGCCCACGCTGCCAGGTCCAAGTACACTGTCCTCTGCCTTCCTGCAGGGGTCTGGGTGTAGCTTATCGAGAAGGACCCCCTGCCCAAGAATGTCCCCTGCAAGTGGCCCCTTGTGCTTGGGCCTCGATTTGGGGTGCTTCTGTTTTCCTGGAGCTGATCAGTCAGACCTGCTTTAATGAACTGAGCTGGGGGGTGTGGGATGGGACAAGGTTGGGCCCTCAGGGCCTGCTAGCGAGGCTTCCCTAGCCCTGGGCTGAGCAGCTCCAGCTCTTCAGCTCTTCACGCTTGGAGTGTCTCTGGCCCACAGTGCAGTGAATGAGGAGCTGGAAACAAGGGGCCATTGTTAGCCGGAGCTGCTTCTGGTTTCAATTACTTGACAGAATATGAGGGGAAACAGAGTGAGAGAGGGTCAGGACCCTCCTCAGGCAAGAGTCAAGGGCTCCCCACTCCCTCTGGTCCCTGAGGGCTCTGCTGTCCCTGTTTGACTGCTTAGAGTCAAGCATGTCACCTTTATTGCCCTGGGCTCTGTGTCATTGGCCTGGTTGACCCATAGCCCCTTCCAGGTCTGGGCTACTCTGGGTCTTCATAGCTGGTGCCATGAGTCCTCCCTGGGCAGGATGACAGACAAACATTATGTGGGTCCCTGATGCCTCTCTCCTGCTTGTCTTTAAGGGTGCGCTAGCCACGGCTGAGCCCCTGGGGGTGTCCTCGTTTTGATAAGGAGAGGGGCAGCTTGGGCAGCTGTAAGAAACCCTTGGCCTGTGGGGCTGGCCAGAGCATTTCCCTTTTATCCCACCACTCCAGCCCCAGCTTCACCGCCCGAGGCAGCTCTCTACCCTGGACATGGACGCAGGAGTGGCCACATTAGATGTGACTTTCCAGCCTTGTTCCTGGAAGATGGACCCCTCCCCTGCCCCCAGCTGGGGCCAGATATCCTTGTCCAGAGAAGCACCTAGAATTCCTGCTTTATATCCCTGCTGCTCTCAGGGCCATGCCCTTTGCATCGTTACTACTGTGCAGCCCAGAGCCATGGGGAGGAGGACTGAGCACCAGGGCTGTTCTACTCCCAGACTCAGACACCACCTCAGCCCAGGGGCCTGGTGACTGAAGGCATTGTCTGGCCCAGCTGCCCACCCCAGCTGTTGTGTATGCATTTGTTCTCCCACCTGCTGTCACTCTTCAAGGCAGCTCCAGATGCCTGGGTTATACTTGGAAAGCAGGCAGCAGTGTGGCAACACCAGGGTGGATCCCAGAGAGGAGCTGGCCCGCTATCCAGAGGCTTCGTCAGACCATAAGACCATAGCACAGATTCTCCTGGCTCCTCCTGCTCAGCTGCCTCCATCTCCTGTGCGCCTGGCTTGGGGAGCCTGGACTCCGCCCAGTGGATTCTGGAGGCAGAGACATTCAGTGGCAAGCAGATGGGGGCTGGAGCCTCCCCTCCCCCTGCTGCCCCATGCGGGAATGCCGCCTTGACAGCAGGCTTGATGCCCGTTCCTCCAAGGGGTGTGCGACCAGCAGAGAAGCTGACCCAGAGAGGACATAAAGAACGGATTCATTCAGGCCCTGAAAACATCCGACCTCTCAGCAAACCAAAAGCTCTGGGACTGACTCCTGTCTCAGAGGCAAAAGACTAGATTTGACCCCAGCTCCACTTGATAGTGAGGAAGCCTGTGGTGATCTCTCAAGCTTGTGTGAGTGTAAAGTGAGTCTACGAGGATGACGCGCCTGGCATGCTGCATGCGCTCGGGAGTGACTGCTATTTCATCTTTCTGGAAATCAGAAAAACTGGCCCCTAGTGTGGGTCCACTTTTGATTTTTCTCAAAACATCTGAAAAAAGGACTTTGCAGAAGAATAGCCAAGGACTCCTTTCCTGAGAGGTCAGGTTGTCTGTGATTGTCTGTAGGGTATGCCTTAGGTGGGCTCTGCCTGTGACCCACCACTGCCAGCTCAGCTTTTGCTGTGGCACCAAGGAGTATAGGCAGTGGTGATACTCAGAGAAGCCCTAAGCCCCAGACACCTGCTCCCTTTGCCTGGGATGGGAAGGACTGGGGACAGCCTGCGCATACCCTTGGAGGCAAGAACTGAGTTGCACTGGCTTTAAGGCCAAGGTGACCCAGTAACACCAGCCTGACTGACTCACTGAGATAAGTGTTACCCTGTTGTATCACCACTGAGAGGAACCCACAGCAGCAAGGCAGAGACCCAGAGTCTTCCCAAAGCACAGAGAGCAATAAAGGTAAGACAGGAGTTCAGGTCCAGGACTCTGACCTGGAAATGCCCTTTAAAAGCCCCTCATCTCCCTGGCTTCACACCTACCGGAGAGCTGGGGCCAATGGCATGGTCAAGGGAAGCAGCAGTTCTCAGAGCTGCTGGGACCCCGACCCACCCCCCCCACCCCCAACTCAGGGTCTAAGCTGTCCCCTTGAAAGGCTGGTCAGGAATTTCAGGTTCACAGGGATTCCTGGGAGGAGCCCCCCAGGGCATAGGTGGGTAGACAGAGGTGTGAGCTGGTAGAATCCCACCATCTCACTTCAGCCAGGGGCCTCTGCTCTACTACTGCTTTTGATTGGAGGCAGAAAGATCTTGGCATTAGATTTCATTTGGGGGAGAACAAATGGGAAGGCGTTATGTCCTTTACTTTAAAAAAACATGCACCGATGACCATTTGTCCGGTCCCAGCTCCTGTTTTGACAGGGAATGGAGCCCAAAGAAAGAATGGCTGCTTCGTTCACAGTAACCAGGCAGGACTGGTGCCCAGGTTCGCTGGCACTTTCTTTTGTTCACTTGGAGCTCAGAGTTGAGTGGAAAGAGTTGCTTAATAATAAAGAGGAAAAAGCATGGAGGCTCAGCGTACCCTGACCTACTTTGAACCCTCCTGCCTGAGGCTGTTAGGTCCTCCATGTGTGGTCTGATAGACCCTTTGAGGTGTTCTGCCCACTGGCTGTGCCGGGAGACCCCAGCCACACGTGTCCTTCCTAGGAGGAGAGCCGGCGCCACCAAGTGAGTCTGGGTGTTTCTCTGCACCCGCTGTGTCAGGAAAAAATGGAGAGGCATGCTCTGCCCATTCTATCCTAGGGGGAGTTTTGTTTGTTTGCTTGCTTGCTTGTTTTAAGGACTGGTACATGCAGGAATGAAGTCCGCTAGGCAGGCAGGCAGGCAGGAAGAGAGAAGAAAGAAGCATTTTATTTTATTTAGTTGTTCACACTGGTTGTTTCCCACTGGACTGGTGCTCGAACCCAGGGGCACGTGGCCTGCTCCTTCGGAGGCAATTGACCTAATGCTACTCCACCAGGGTGTGCCACCAGGGTGAGTTCTGTTTTAGATAAGAAAGATGTAACCACGGCTCAAGTGGATTTTCCATCCTTTTCCATGACCACGTGTACTGCGAGAATCAGTAGAGACTGTGGTCTTGCCACCTGCGCAAGCTCTGGGGCTCTTTCTGCCTCCCCAGCTCACATAGAGCCACCTGGCACCCTTGAGATACCAGCCTGAAGGAGCGGGGCGGGGAATGTGGCTGTGTGCGAACAGCGCATGGCTTACACTCCTGAATTGGCAGAGGCCTGGGAGAGGGGCAGATCCTCGCAGACCCTGGCAAGCTAGACTGGGCTGTGGGAGCAGCTCCTTTTTAACCCTGGATGTTCCCTGTCTTAACACCGTGCACATCTCAGACCTTTAGTCTGCCCCCAAACCTGCTTTCTACCTCTGCCCTGGATGTCCAGATATAGCCACCAATGGCCACACTCTGGTGTCCACCAGTGTCTACAGAGTTGAGCTTCCACAGCGTAGAGAGCGGCAGCCTGATGCAGGACTGGTTAGCAGGCAGGGCCCGGAGTCCGTGGAGTTAGGCTTGGACTGCCTGGAAGAGCCCCCACTAGCTGGCCAGCTACCTCTGACCAGTCAGTGGCAGGGTAACCAGTGCTCAGTTTGGCCAAGTTAACAGTGACAAAGTTCTCCCTGCCTGGCATGGACTGGGGATCTGTTGAATGATGAATGTATAAATGAGTGAATGAGTGAAAATGTAGCTTCTAGACTCATTTCTACCATTGGCTGTGTAGTGACTTTGAGCAAAGTGTTCCCACTCTGCCTAACGCAGGCCTTGACCACTGCCAGACATTCAGAAAGTGTTATATGGGTAGGTAGGGAAACATAAGTGGTCTCATTTTCTCATTCTGTGAAGATCTCCATCCTTCCAGTCTTAGGTTTGGGTTAAGGTAGGGACAGAAAGAGGTGGGCATACATATTAGGAATGTCGGGACTACAGAGTCATTATCTTAAGGGGACTGTCCCTTGCCCATTTCTCATAGCCCTTGCTGAGCTACCCTCCCTGCTTACTGGCACATGCTCTTCCTGGGCCCGAGTTTCTGGGCTCCAGCGTACTGCCCCACCTTGCTGGCTTGCTCTCAGCTTGGACGCCTATGCCTATCTGAGCAGAAATCTGCAAGCCCCTATTCTTCAGTCCCTATAGCCTCAGACCCCATCACGCTCTCTACCACCTTACCTCTCAGCTTTGCTTCTTCAGGCCTTGTTCTATACTTTCTCCTCGAGGGCTGAGTAGCAGACTCTAACCACATCCCTGCGGTTTCTCATTCCCAACATCCTCCCAGCATCCTCTCGGGCACCCAACTCTCCGGGTGGCCTGTTGGGGCTTGGCCCTCACCCCTCACTCCCAGGCTGTTCTCACTGAGTTGTCTGTGGCATTGGCCTCGCTGGCTTCTCAGAAAGCCCCTTCCTGGCTGGAGGGAGTTGGGGTTCTTGGCTGGGGGGAGGAGAAAGTCATTCCAGTGGGAAAAAGGAGGTCACTCCAGAGAAGTGGCAGCCTCATCCCAGGGTTCTGAGAAAGAACCTTCTATCTCGTGTTCACAAGCTGGAGGACTTGCCTGGAAGCTGTCCTCACCCCCAGCTGTCATCACGGCAGCACTGGTGGCAGTCCCTGCCTCTCCCGCCCACACATCTCAGGCTGCATATATTCTCTGTTGACCTTTTTTTCTTCAGTGAATCCTCTACTGATCGTGTTAACCTGATTTTGCCTCCATCACATCTGTGCTGGGTCGCAGGTTCCAGCCACCCACGCCTATACCCTCCGTAGGTACAATCCGGAGCCCTACCCTGCATCTCCCTGGCCCTCTCATTCCTCCGGCAGAGAGCCTGCGGAGGGCTTGAATTGAGCACGGGACAGTCTAGAGGAATGTTTTTCATTCCAAAGGCAACGACATCTGTTCCTGTGGGCCTTATCGCCCAGGCTCTGTTTATCCAGACTGCGCGGCCCTAGCTTGTCTTCAGAGGTGGGCTCTGCCAGGTGTGGCTGGATGGAAGAGATGGACGAGTAGGGAGGGGATCTGGTCACTTCCTATGTGGCCAGGACAGCCTGGGCCTAGCCTATCCAGCCGAGATTAGGACGACTCCATGTTGGACTGGAGGGTCCAGAATTTAGACTGCTGCTTTTGAGGAACTTGCTGGAAATACTTGTCTTGCGCAAACTCCCCTATAGTTTGTGCCTAGCACATTGATTCCAGGAAGGAATGAGTCGGGCTTGGGGAAGAGAAGGAAATCTGTGCTGTCCCCAGAGAGAGCCCTCAACCCACGGGGAGAAAGGGAAAGATGAGCATCTCAAGGGAAGAGCCTCCAACTCTGCTGCCCATCTGCTCAGGCGCTTCTGTCACCATGGAGACGAGTTGGCAGCCTTTCATCCAATCAGAGCTGTCTTTACCCAGACAAGTGTTGAGCCTGGAGTCCCTAAGACAGACAGCCGTAGGGCTTTCAGAACAGGATCTATACTGCCTCCCTTCACCCACACACCCCCAGGCTTGTGGGGGGAGCACAGTTTGCACAGCCTTCCCCCAAACTGTTCCCTGTGTCTTGTGACCCAGCTAAAGGGAAGAGAACCTTAGAAAGCCATCGAGAGGCTGGGTCTAAAGGTAACCAGCCAGTGGTGCCAAGTGCTGACCATGTATCCCAGCAGGTGAATGTAGTCAGCAATTATAATGGTACCTTACCAGCCAGTTACATAACCAGCAGTGTACAGTGGCTGAGGGATGCAGAGGGATGTGGAGTAGAGCCGGGGTGGATAGTTTTTTTCCACAGCTCTTTAGGCCCCATGCCAAGCTGTCCTCCAAGAAGCCTTCTCTGGTTGCCTCACCTAGAAGTTTTCTCTCTTTGCTCTCATGGCCTTTTATCTGTACTGTTCTTATAGAATCAGACTGAGTTTCTTGAGGGAAAAGATGACATTTCGTTCATCTGGGTATGATGCCTGGTAGATGCACAATTCATGTGTGCTGAATGCATGAATGTTTTTCTGCCTCCTGTTAAGATGTGTTTATGTCCGTATCTCCTCTTCTCTCTTGGACCATCAGCTTTGTCAAGTGCAGCCTTTAGGTTCAGCCCTGTAATTCCTTAGCCCCTGCCCCAGGGTCTTGCACTTAGCCAAGCCCTCATTAATGCCTCTTAAATGAAAGGGATGAAAATGAAGATTGCAGGACTGCAGAGGCCTGCATCCATGGAGCCTTCCGGGGGGAAGTGGATCTCGTGACCGCCAGGTGGAGGAAGCTGCCTGGAGCAAGACTCCCAGAGGTGGCACCCAGGTGCCCTGAGATAGGCAGGTGAGGGGTGGGTAGGGAAGGGTGCCTCCGATGTCAGCTGAGCACTGACACACCTGTGTATCTGTGGGTTCAGCCCCTTTTGTCTGTGGTGGCTGTGGGAAATTAGGGCTCAGGAGTGTGGAGGCTCCACACAGCCTTGGTGGCAGCCCTGTCCACATTACATAGAGGGGAGTGTGGAGTGTGGAGCCCTGGAACTGAGGGGCTGACCTGGCCTCTGTTAGGGACACCCAGAGCCCAGCAGGGCTCCAAGACCACCCCACCCCACTCCAGCTGGACAGAAGGCATTTCAAGACCAGAGTTAGCCACATGGGGACATGGCAGTGGTGAGGACTTGATTTTGCAGTCAACCAAACCTCTGTTCATGGCCTTGGGCAAGTTGCTCAACTTCTCCGTGGCCTTAGTTTCCTCAGATGGAGTGAGATGCTGGTACTAACTTCATAAGGTTAGGAGAACATTGAGTGAGTGACTTCCTGTGGATGTGAGTGCCGTTGCATAGTAGACTTTCAGTAAAGAGCAGCTCTTATTGTGACCAGTCCTTACCAATCTCTGCAGCGAAGTCACCCTCTTTTCTCAAAAAGCACCAAGAGCTCTGATGTTAAAACTCCAAGATCTGTGTGCTGACTGAGACCCAGCAAGTGCATTTCAGATGTTGAGGGCTGCTGCTGTGCCCACCTGCCCTAGAGGCAACCAAGAAATGCCCTGACCAGCTCCTCTTCCTGAATCCAGAGAACCAGCCACTTTACGGAAACCCAAAGTCCTGCGCACTAGGGGCTTTGAAGAGACCTGTCTCTCCTCAGCCTCCCAATAAATGTTGTAAAAGTTGTGAGGCTTAAATGCAACACTGGATATTTGAAAGCCTTCCATGGGACCTGGCTCATGGCTGGCACTGTGAAAATATAGGTTTCCTCGTTGCCCTGTGCTGACCTCTGCAATGCGTGATGTCCTGGGCTCAGGCTTTGTTTACTCTGACCATGTGGGCTTTAAGCCTCATTTCTCCAAATATCTTACCCTTGGATCGTTACTTTGTGAAATGATTCACTTCTCCCTCCTTGGTCTGAATGTCACTAACTAGAGGTCAAGAGCAAGCTCTTACTTCCCCATCTCCCAGAGCACCCAGCACAAAGTGACTGATTGTCCTTTTGCCAGATTTGCTATTTTTCCCCCCCCCCGGTAGGGTGTGCAGGTCCATGATTAAAAGTGACCATGCGAAGTGCATACCTTACTGGACACTTGCGACCACTGTTGTCCTCGGCTTTTGCTCATGGGAGAAGGGCTGTCATAGCCACTAAAGCCCAGGAGGCTGCCCCACTTGTCCCTTTTTGTTCTTTACCTTCCCCACAGAGGAGGGACGTGGTGTCAGTCCACTTGTGCCTGACCCTGTCACCAAGCTGGCATCAAGGGAGGTGCCTGGGCCAAGAGCTGGAGGCAGGAGGAGTAGAACTCCAGGGACTAGGACAGCCGGTGATGACAGCTCCTGGCCTGAGCTGGACCCCTGCAGACCTGCTCTGGCTCTTCCCAAGCTGCCTTCAGACTCCCGGGTCCCCAAGGAGTAGCCTGGTGGTGAAGGGGTTAACCAGAGATCTAAGGGGGCAAGGACTGATTGTTGAGCTGCCCCTGCGTTAAACTTTATTTAGTGGGGGCTGGGGGGAGGGCCTAGGGCCTGTTCTGGAGGATCCCCAGCCTGCCAAGAGTTAAACCCGGAGGTTGGGTTTTTGGAGGGGGCAGCCTCCAGCGCCTCTTTTGAGTCACTTCCTTCAGTGGGGGTGGGGCCCTGCCCGCGCTGCCTGGGACGTCTGTGCGCCGGCACTTGGGGTCCACCCAGCGGGCAGGACCTGCTGGCAGAGGAGCGGCCGTTGGGGAGGGCCAACCTGGTGCACTCCGCTCCTCTGGCGTGTGGCCCTCTCGGGGGAGGGAGGATCGCACAGGGGAGAAGAAAGCGGAGCCTCGCACCACGCGCTTCCCGGCTGGGCTGGAGTAACAGTCGGGGCTGGCTCCGGCTGAGCGGCTGAGCGCACCGCACGCCGCCCCTCCGGCTCCGGCTCCGGCTCGGCTCCCCTGAGCCCCGCTGGCCAGTGCTGCCAGCGCCTCTCCCCGTGTCCTACCCTCGGAGCTGGCCCCGGTCGGGCGACTCTGCTGCCAGCATGACCGAGGTCCTGCCTCAGCCCGACTGCAGCCTGAAGGCGGTATGCGAGCCCCTGGAGCGCTGCTGCTTGGATGAGCTGGAGGAGCCTGGGGGCAAGCGGCCCCCCAACACGGGCGCTCGGCTCTGGGGCCGGGTGCGCAGCAAGCTGCTCCGCCAAAAGGTGCTAGTGGGGCCAGCAGTGGGTTGGAGGCCGGCTGGGGGCTGCTGGGGCCATTCTGCTCCCGGTTTCTCTGTGCTACTTGTGGAGCTTAGTTAAGCTTCTGCTTCATTGTGAGTCCTGCTGGCTGGGGTATGCCCGGGGGTCTTCTCTAAATGGCTTTCATTTGATGAGTACTGCTGCTTGCTACCCAACTCCCCAACCCTGGCTGCTTTCTCCGCATCTGTCCCCTGCTGTCTCAGGAACAGTGGGGGTTGTCTCCTGTGGGAGAGGACTGGCTCTGCTGGCTGCTTTCAGAGTCTAAAGACAGGAATGTGAACAGATGAGGCAAGGGGCTTCTGGGTCTCAGTACCCCACCCAGACTCAACCCCCCTGTATCTAGTGAACATTGCTGGCTGGCCCTTTACTGAGGGCCAGAGGCACCTCCACACCATGGACTGTGTGTGGTTTCTTTGTGTGGGGTGGGGGTGGGGGCAGATTGTGGCATCACTCCCCACCAGGGAAGAAGGGGAGGCTGTGGGGAGGCAGGGGTGCTGCTGAGTCTGGGGGGTTATGGGCTGCATCTTAAAGGACCACCCAGATGAGTGCTGGCCTGGTGCCAACCAGGCATCAGGCAGATCCACCCCTGTGCCAAGGGTTCCTGACCCAGTGGGCAGCATAGACCAAGCAGTGCCAGGGCAGATTGCCTATCCTGCCTGCAGCCCCAGACTTGGGTAGGGATTAAAATCTGAGATAGAAGCTGACTGTCCTGCAGCTGGGCAGGCAGCCTTGAGACTGGCTTTGGGCCCTGGAATCAGGCATCCGAGGAAAAACCAGACCCAGTGCCTAGCGCACAGTAAGTGCTTGCTGACTGCAGACCAAGTGAGCTGACTAAGCTTGATGTCACAGGACGCCTGTCTTGGCTGGCCAAGACCATGTCTGTCCTTCAAGGGAGTGATAAGGAAGGCTTTGGCTATGGTGTGGTGTGTGGTTGATGGGGATTTGCAAATCTCCTGTATCTCAGCAGGGACTCTGCAAGTCTGTAAGCAGAAGTGCTACTGGCACCTGCCAAGAGAAAGTGATCTTGGGCCAGTGACTTCTTGTCTAGTTTCATCTCCTGCCAGTGAGGCACACTTGACCTCCCAAAGGTGACATCAGTCCTGGAAAGTGCTGGGCAGGGCAGCAATTTGAGCTGTCCTGTGGTGGCCCCTGTGTCACCTCCTTCAGCCTCTCTGGGGACCAGGCTAGCAGAGCCTTGCTGGCCTCAGCTGCTGCCAGAGCCCCTCTATGCTGAGGCAGCTGTCTGTGCCTGGCAGCAGGGAGCCAGCCCCCGCACCCCTCTCCCCAGCCCCTGCTGAGGCTAGCAGACACCAGCCCAAAGCTCATCCTCCATTCCGTTGCCAAACCTCAAGGTTGGCAAGAAACTGACCCAGCAGGTTCCTGGCCCAGTGCCAACCAACAGAGCCTTTCTGATTGGCCTGTCCCTTTATGGAGGTACCTGGCAGGTAGGGGATAATTTTTAACTCTGAAATCCCAGACTTTGTATTTGTTCCCTGTGCATTTGTGATTGGCAAAATCAAGAAGCCTTTTCAGGACTCCTTCAGCCAACTTTGCCTCTGCTGGTGTCTGATAGTTCTGCGTCTGTTGATGCTTTCTGGGAAAGCGTGGCAGGAGGCACTGGGCTGCTTAGCTGATTGGCGTCAGTGGGACTGCAGTGTGGCTCTGGTGCTGGGATGCTCTGTGTGGTGGGTGATTCAGTCCTCAACCCCTGCAGTGTGATAAGGCGTGTTAGTGTCATGGATACCAGTGTCCTCACTGTGGGTGACATCACCCTGCTTTATCTGCCTTGCTGTGCCCAGGAGTTGATGGAACAGAGCCAGCTGCCCACTTCCCTTCTTTCCCTAGGTGCGCTCACCTGTATCTTTCTGCCTCATTGCCAGCTCGAGGGGCTAGGATCCCACAGCAACTTATGTGGGGTGGGGGAACGATGCCAGGTATCCTCTGTTGAGAGGGATTCCTTCATTAACTCCTCACTGACTTTGCCTTAAGGACTTGATGTTGTGGCTGCCTGAGACACCTGTGGCCCTTCTGCACACAGGACTAAAGATTCATTACAGGCTGCAGACAAGTGTGAGACTCATCTGGGGCCCTCATGCTGGGACTGAAGAATCTATTCAGATGGAAAAGTTGAAATAACCTGTGGGGCCTCTCATCCCAGGAATCTCCAGTTGCTGGAAGAGGGGAGACCTCAGCTCTTCCAGGGCCCCAGCTGGGCTATGGTTGAGGTTGTTCTTATTCCCAAGGAGAGTTCTGGGCTGAAGCTTCATTCTGACCTCTGACTTGGCAGCTGCTTTGTTGTGCAAGCATTTAGCAGAGGAAACACGTGGCATTTGGGTTTGCGGGCTCTGCCAATGCTCTTGATGTTTAACTTCATATTTCTGCTTTCCTGTCTCTCTCTCTCTCCATCTCCCCCCCCCACCGCCCTTGTCACAGTCAAGTAGACCAGACTCAGTGCCTGCTCTGTCTGCCATCCTGCCAGTTTCTGGACCCTTAGGTTACACTTTGGAGGGAGAGGGGCTGAAAGAAGAATTCCATTCCCCAGCCTCTGCAATCTCCAAAAGTTTTAATTGGGTCAATTTATAGGAACTATAGAGAGGCTAGCAGAGCCCCAGTGAGAGGGAAATCTAGGCCCCTACAGTCTCCCTACAACCAAGGCAAAGATGTCCCAATCCAGACCAGACCACAGGTTGGCCTGAGATGAACACCCACATTGAATGGAGAATTCAGGGGAGTGGGAGCATTCAGGATGGCTCCTGATGACCTTGCTCTGCTTCAGAATGTGTCTGAGAATTCCCTGACTCCAGAGAGCTTCTCAAGAAGCTTGAGGCTAATGAGGTGAACCAGAGTATTGCTGCTCAGCCCCAGAGTGAGTTCACTTGCTGCGATGGAGTTTGCTCCCCTCTGTTCAAGGGAGGGTTGTCAAAGGAGTTACCTGAGGAAGACAGAATGGGGAGCCCCCTTTAGACCCTTTGTGTGGGGAACCTTAAGGCTCAGGAGGGTCCCTGTCTTTGCCATCTTGATTGCCACCCCAGGACTGTTCCCAGCCAATCAGTCTGTCCTTGCACTTGACAGCTCTTTCTAACAGCATCAGGGGTACAAACCAGGTACTCAGTTCCAGGGCTTCCTCAGACATTCACTGGGGATGAGGGTATTGGGGTATAAGATATATACTTATTGGCCTCTTTTACTTTATTTTATAATGTGGCTCTGAACATTAAGAAAGATCTTGAAACCTTATTCAGTAGACAGCTATGGCCCTGGCTGTCCACCCTCCGCCCTGCCACACTGTCCTCTACCTGATTTGCTAGAGGGGAGGGACCTGCATCCTTATCTTCCCCATTCACATGCCCACCCACACCCTTATAGCGATCCCTCTGCTGGAGGGAAGAGATAGTAGTGCCTCCCCTTGGGGCCAGAGACCTGTGCCACAGCCCCTCTCCTCCTGGGCCTGTCTGGGCCAGGATTGTGACCAGGTGACTGGACGGTTAGAAGGTGGGGGAAATGACTTCCCTGCATGTCCACAGCCATTAAGCTTCTCACTGCACTTGTGTACTCCCTGGAGTAAATAGCCTTACTCCTGGGGCCACATGAGGGGTCTCCTGACCCCCAGTGCTCCCGCTGGAAGCACACTAAGCTGGTTCCAAGAGGCCTGTTTGATTCCAAACACCTCACAGCAAACATAGCGGTTGTCTTTTACTCTGAACATCTGATGAAGATTGTGGAACCCTCCCACACAGACACAAAGCCACCCATATGCACACATTGTACCCAGAGAGGGTCACAGATGACAAGATAGGAATCCCTGCTCTAGGTGAACTTGGCTAGGCACTGTGTGTGGGGACAGTTGGAAGAGGCACTGGCCTCCCCAGCACCTCTGCCATCCCACAGGTGGCTTAGCTAGTCAGCCATGCTGGGCTTGGTGCCCCAGCTTGTGAATGGCCCCAGACCAGGCAAAGCTAAAACTGCCAACTAAGGAGGTTCCTCAAAGGCCAAATCTGTCCAAGCCCCATGTTGTAGTCTCCAGAGGGATTGAGGCCCCAAGAAGGCAGACATTTGGAAAGAGCGCAGAATCTTCTGCAGGTGCTGGTTTGGGGGAATTGCCAGGCATTGGTTAGGAAGCATGAGTCCGGAAAGGCCCAGCCTTCTTCTCTGAGTGGCCTTGCCAGCTGCGCATACCATTGGGAGCTGGTCAGCAGGTGCCATCTTGGCTTCCTTATCAGATTATGCTGCAGACAGAAAGGGTGTTGCTCCAGAACACTCCAGAGGACACAGCCCCTGTACATGGAAGTGCCCTGCCAGTCCCAGGAGAAAGCCAGAGTCAGTCCTGGTCCCAGAGAGCCTTTGACTAAGACCCCATTGTCCTTGGTCCTCCAGATTGGACCCTAGGGAGATAGGAAGTGACCCTGGGAGCTTCCCTTAGGAGTCCTCTGCAGAGGGTGTGGGAGGGCCCTCATAACTCCACAGTGATTTTCCCAGTTCTGCTTTGACTTACTCCTGAGTCAGAAGCTGGAAGCATCTCTGTCCTTAACTGTGACCCCAGTCAGGATTGGCGGCCCAGACAGGCAGTCAGAACAGTGACACTGCAGCTCCCTTCCTATTAGGCCTGAATACCTCCATGTTCCATGGCTCCTCCTAGGCGCACCTTTAATGCTCAGGTTCATACAGCACAGAATGGCAGAAAGGAAAGAGCACTGGCTGGGAGGAGTCAGAGAGAGCATTTCTCTAACCCCGAGTCTACTGTTTGGACTTGCTGTGTGATCTTGGGCAAATCTCTTCACCTCTCTGGTTCTCTGGCATCTATACAATGAAGGCACTGAACAGGATGATTTCCTAGATCCAACTCGTGATGATTTTGGCCATGTCTCAAGATTCCTATTCCTGGTCTTAAGCCCTTAATACTCTGGGAAAGTCTAGGTGGGAGAGGTCACAGGACTTCCCCTGGGCTATGGCCAGCCATTCATTACATAGAGGAGAAGGGAGGTAAGCAGAAATGTAGGCCACCTTTTTTTTTTTTTTTTTTTTTAAGGAAAAGTACAGGCGAAAATGAAGATGTGTGGGCAGGCAGGAAGAGAAAGGAGGAAGCATTTTTATTTATTTAGTTTAGTTGTTCATCTTGGCTGTTTCCCCCAGCTCCAGGACATGAACCCGGGTCCTCGAGATGCATTTGAACTGTGCTTTGTCAGAGATGGTGGACCCACTGCTACTCCACCTGGGTGCACCAGGAATGTAGGCCTCCTTGACTCCTGACTTGATGGAACCCTGGGGAAACACCTTGCTTTCTTCATCTGCCACATCCCAATCTGCTCGTTTGGTCCCTGAATATTGATGGAGCTCCTTCCAGTGCGGGGCCCAGGCAGAGAGGCCTTGCTCTCATGGAACTTTGTTTCTAGGAAGAGTTAGGCAGTAAATGCCAGGCTGGACAGATGCTATGAAGAAAATGAAGTTGGGTAGTAAATTAGAGAGTAATGGGAAGGGAGAGGACTGGCTTGAAGAGAGCATTTTGAGCTAAAATTTAAATGACAAGGATTCCAGTGCATTCCAGGCCAAGATAAAACCCTGCAACCTGGAAACCAGAGTGTTGGGAGGCAGAGGTCCCAAGGGGAGTGCAGGAGCTTTCCTGAGATGCAGTAGGCCGTGACCACATCACACTGGGCCTCGCAGATTGTGACAGGTAGTTCAGCTTTTAATCTAAGTGCAGTGGCAGGAAGCCAAGAGGAGTTTAATCCTGATTTTAATGGTGCCGACGTGTGTTGAACAGAACTTAAGTTACCCGCAAGGTGCTATTATTGTTTTACGTATGAGGAAACAGGCTCAGACTCATGCACACAAGATCACCTGAGTGGCTGATTGTGGGAGCCAGCTCACCAGCCCAGGTGGCCAGCCCAGAGCAGGCTCTCTGCCATTGTGCCACCCTGCCAACAAGGGGGCCCAGAGCCAACGCCGGGCCTGTGGCTGTTTCTCAGTTGTCTAGTTGTCTGGATGTCATAGAAGCCTGTTGGGGTTGGCCTGTGTGCCCTGGATGGGGTGCTCCAAAGGCAGGGGTCCCTCCCAGTAACCTTGTTTTGTATGGTACCCAGCTTACGCTGGGGACACCAAAAATGAGCACAGCAGTTACTTCTGGTGATGTTTAGTCAGTGTAGACTGCCGTGTGGGCCTGGGAAGAAGCCCCGAGAGGCCCCTCAGATCAGGCACAGCAGCGGAACTGCCGGCATCTCATTCTCACCCACAGACTCTCCCAGACAGGCCCCTGGCCTGCACAGGGAGGATGAAGTCAGCTTCAGAGAAGGACTTTCACAGTTCTCACCACTCCAAATTCAGAGTGAGGGGCACTGAACTCAGGGTGTGCTAAAGGCTGTTGGCCTGCCTTTAGCAGCTAGCATAAAACTTCCTGGGCAGGACCTCAGATAGCGTCTCACCGCAGACTGTGACCTTTAAGGTGATCCTTTTCCTCTGGCCACAGGGCTGCTAAGGACCGCCTGTGTTGCTTTGCCATGACCAGTTCCTTTTTCCAAGTGTCGCCTGCCCTTGATACCCTGGTGCCCAGCTTGGCCCTGAGCGGAAGCAGGCTCACCTTCCTGGCTGTGAGCTTTAGGCTTGGTTCTGGACGATGGCTCCAGGCTGTCTGGGGTGGGGAAGGCAGTGGTGGGTGAACAGCTCTGAGGAAGACATCGCCTCTGGGTTCCGAGAGAAATGTCCCCAGCCTGGAGATCAAACAGCCCAGCTTTGAGTCTACTTCTCCTCAAGGTCAGCTGAGCCCAGTCCATGGGGTAAAAGCATGGCCAGCACACAGCAGGCTGATCCACCTTGGAATGAGGGCTTTGGAGAAGGCAGGTCACCGTGGGTGCTGTGAGACTAACCTGGCTTCAGTAAAAGCCTCATTTATTGCCGCTAAACCCTTTCTGTATGTGGGACTTCAGTGTTCCTGAGGGGAGAGTGGGCAGGGAGGTGCACTGAGGCCAAGTGGCCTCATCTTGGTGCCTTGCAATACAGAGTCACCACAGACCTAGCATGTGGCCTGGGGGTGGGTGTCTGACCATGCAGGGTGAGGGCTGGAGGGGCAGGACTTGCCTAGTCTTATGGTGGGGTCACTGGGAAGATGGGGTAAGCTACAGAGCTTGTCCCTGGTCTCTCCAGACCCAGGATGTAGGCCAGGTACCCCGTCCCACTCTGCCCTGCCTGAGTTTCACTCAGAGTGGCCACGTTGATGGAGCCCTCCTCCCAAGAGGGAGGAGAGCCAGGCTCTTGGCAGCTCCCTGTCCCACTGTTGCCAGCCCTACCATGCTTCTCACGCCTGTGGTCTTTTCCCAGTGACAGCCTAGCTTTGGTGTCTCATGGGGACCCAGCCCAGAGCTCTTGGGAAAGGCAGGGGAAAGCCAGCCCAGGACAGCCACCATGGCCACTAGCCTGAGAGCCACAGGAAATACACTCGCTGTCACACAAGACACCTGGCTCAGGACCTGGTCTGCACAGCCCGGTACTCAGACCCAGGCAGCATCCCCACAGACATGGCCACCCCCACTCAGTACCCTGTCCACCTCTCAGGGTGACAGCTTCAGGGGAATGGATTTACCGCCCTTGTTGTTAAGAAGCACTCAGTTTTTATTCCCTAAAAACAACTCTGACCTTCGAGGGAAGTGCACCCCACCATCCAGAACTGGACAGGATGTCCCAGGCAGAGCAGCGCTGAGGTACAAGAAGGGGTGGGGCAGGGACAGGTGGTCAGAGGGACAGGAGGTCAGCGGGACAGGTCAGCAGCTGTGCTCCTCAGCTGGCTCCTCAGGGTCTCTGGTTCCCTGTGCTGGGTAATGACAGTGACTTTCTAAGCGAAGGCATTCAGCACCCAAAGCCTGTGGGGAGGGAAGTGGAGGCACGAGTCCTTGAGACTCCTGGCGAAACTCTCTTCATGGGCCCCCGCCACCCAGTGAGCCCATGCATCACCGCCCACAGTACCACCAGCGGCTGCTCTGTGCCCCTGCCTCCCTGGGAGCCTCCACAGGGCCTTTGCTGCCAGTTTTGAGTGACTGTCTCTGTGGCGCATGCACCGGCCGCCACAGGCCCTCACAGATAAGAGGGGCCTGTGGGAAGGGGCAGTGGAAGAAACCACCGGAAGGTTTTTGATCTAGCTCACAGTTGAGGGCATGCGGCACGGTGGGAACACTGCAGCTGTGACTCACAAGGACCATGTTTGAATATGGGCTCTGTTACCTATGAGAAGCAGGAATGGGCACCCCAAATTCATGGGTACCTCCTAAAGCCTGAGCCCTGGGAGGTGGCCGTGAACAGCCCTGGAGCCAGAGGAAAGGAAGGAGAAGTGCTAGGGCCCCCTGCCCCAGGCGGAGGAGGAACCGTCTGGGAGAAAGGACTTAGATCTCTCAGGAGTGACACCAGAGGACATTTCTGGAATGAGGGTAGGCCCCCCCCCCCCGCACCCCAGCTGGAAGATGCTAGCGTGTAGAGAGCTCCTCCCCTGCCCTTGGACCCTTCAATCCTCTGAGGCCCCACAGAGTGAGGCAGCCTCACAACCGTCCACGTATTCTCCCTCCCTGAGGGGTCCAGGACTTTGCTGCAGGGAACCTGGTAGTTCTCTCCTGGACACCAGTCCCAGAGGTCAGCCAGGAGGTGTCAGCATGATCTGCAGGTACAGCCATGATCGGACAGTTGAAATGCAAAGGCGTAAAGGAAGCTAGCTGAGCACATCTCTGAGCCTGTGTACCGTCTGCGTGTTCATGACTTTCTCCAGGATGTTCTGTGGTGTTTCTGTCTCCTGCCTGCACCCTACCTTGGGGGAACTCCCGTGTATGTGTAACACTTGTGAGTTGAAGGAGGGGCCCTCTTTGGTCTCCCCCAGCCTGGCCTTTTGCAGCCCCATCTATCTCCCTCCCTGACGTGATCTGTGTCCCGCAAGTACCTGCTCCAGCACCCATGGGTGGTGCCTGTCTGCTAGGCCCATCAGCTGTTCCCACCCACTGCCAACCAGGGGCTGACTCCTCCCCCCCAGCACTAATCTAATCAGGAAATAGCAGAGTCCACATTTCCCAGGGCTTATAAATAGCCACAGCAATTCAGGCAGCATCATTGCTCTGGAAAATGTGCCATGTCCTCTCCACTCTGCACCCTCCCTTCTCTGTATTTAAATGACATCCTGAAATAGACTTGGTTTCTGGAGGCTGCTTGCCTCTTGGGAGACAGCTTCATTGTCGGGGTGCTGAGGGACCTCCCTGAGTGGGTACCCCCGGTGCACCTATGAGGGAATCAGAATGTGGCAGTAAGACATGAAAGTACCACCTGACCCAGACCTGACCTCGGACAGTTTGGGAAACAACAGCAAATGAGGCTGAGGGACTTAGCACAGCAGGAAGGCAGAGGGGAGCTGGATTCCTGAGGCCTGGGGCTACCCTGGAAGACTTTCTGGAACAGGCAGGGCTGGAACTGTGCCTTAGCAGCAGGAGTTGCTATCATGGCCTGTCTGGTCTCAGGTGCTCCCAGGAAAACAGTGGAAACAAATGAAACCGTCACAGGTTACCTGGCAGGTTTAGCAAAGCAGGTGCGTCAGGGAGATTTGACTTGGTAGCCTCTCGCTTCCTAGATGAGTTCCTCCTTCTTTTTAAGCCTTTGTGTCCTCATCTGTAAAATGGGAGCAGCTACAAAGGCTCATCCTGATTGTTGAGATGCTGTATGTAAAGGGTTTGTCATAGTGCCAGGCTTAGAGGAATTGCTCCAAATATATCTGAGCTATTATTATTTTCCGTAACAACCCCCATGAGAAAACTGAGATTTAAGGAGGTTAAGTGTCTTGCCCAAATTCACATCACTGAATAGAAGAGTGAACATGTAGACCTAAGTCAGTCTGACTCCGTCCCTGCATGTTCCCAACTCCAGTGTGTCCAGATGCCGCTCCAGGACCCAGGCTCTGTCCATGGCACCTGCCAGGAGGTGCCAGGTCCTGAACGTTCGGGGCAGGGAACGGGCATGAGGTGAATCCAGCCAGGTGCAGGATCATGGAATCGGTCTGAGGCGTCTGCTGCCGCCACAGGAAAGCTGTGTTAAAAAGGATTGAATGGTCACCCCAGAACGCGTGTCCCAAGTTACCGTTTACATCAACAGAACCATATCGCGGAGGCTGGCGAAGGATAGCTGAAACCTCCCTACTCCAGTGGCCGCTGCTGGAGGACAGGGCTGGGGACTCAGCCTTCTGCAGGGGCTGAAAGAACTGTGAGGGCCCCAGTGCTGTAGGACCAGTGAGAGTTTGGGAGAAAGAAGTTCAGAGCCGGGGAGTCTTGGGATCTTGACTTGGGGCCCAGTAGGACATTTGCTCCAAGGCTTCTGGACTAGCAGCCAGGCAGCAGCCAGGCTGGTAAGGTCTGCACGCAGCCTTGTTTGCGGAGATAGTTGGGGGGCGAGGGACTTGTTCTGACCACACATCTCTCTCCCTCTCTCCTGTTCTCTGTTCTTCCTGTTCTCCAGACAGGGAGCTGCCTGCTGAAGGGTAGGCCAGGGCCAAAGCTGGCCCAGCGCAGGGGCCAGACCTCCTCAGAGGCTTGAGCACTGCTTGTCCCCAGCAGGTGTGTGGGTGATAAAAGGCTCAGAAAGGACATACCTCAAGCTGTAGGAAGTCCTGGGACCCAGCCCACCCTAGGCTGACCCAGATCCACTTTTCCCCATGGCGAGGGAGGCCTGCTAAGCAGTGCTGTTCAAGCTGTGGTGCATATGCCCTTGGGGGTGCAGAGACGTTCCCAGGGGTACCTGAGCAGGGGGTTTTAAGAGAATCACTCTGCAGATCATCAGCTCTTATAGAAATATTGCCAGGAAGCATGGCCTCGCTCCTTCTGCAGAGGAAAGGCGGAGTCTCACTGCACAGCAAGCTCAGGTGCAGAAAGCTCCTGGTGGCCACAGAGGGGCTCTGTGGGGCGCTAGTGTGGGCCTTGCGAAAGTGAAGGACTCTAACAGTGGGTGACAAACCCTTTCACAAGTCAGGTGAAAGTTCTTTCCACAAATTGGATGGAAATTGTCAGCTGAGAGATCATTTAAAATAAAATTTTACAATAGTTATCTATGCAATTAATGGCAATCAATGAGGAAAAAGATTAAAGAAATGCATAGCTTCGCTACAGTGAAACTATTTTCAGCCTCCCTTTACTTATTTATGTGAACAAGATGTTTCAATTTATGCTGAACCCCATCTCAACCCCACAGAAAAAATTATATTCACCTACATACATGCGCTAAAGTGTAGAAAATGCTCTAACCATCTCATTAAGAGTGGAGTTCTACTAATAGGGTACTTTGATGCTGAAAATGTATTAAAACGCATAGCATATTGGTCCATTTGTATTATGTAATGCTCACCATTGTAATGACTAATCCAGAATGTTTTGAATATTTGGAGCCTTGTGGTCTCAAGACATTTTTCATTTCAATTCATACAGATATTTTTGTTGAAGCAATGTATAATAGAGTGGTGAATAAAAGACTTTAAAATAGAAGAATACAAACTAGGAAAAAATGTTTGAGAGAAAGAACAGAAACATAAATTCCGGAGAAATAGAAAGAAGGGTTTCTACAGGGTAAGAAGAGCATATTCATGTATTTTTTAAGTGGATGATGGTGGGTATCAAATTGCTATGATATTTGGATTCCACCGAATGCATTTAAGAGAATGATGTCACAGTTTTATTTTAAGATGTAAATATTTGCATTATTCTGGAAATCATATTCTTTGCAACTATTTAAACTTGCTGTGGAAATATTCAGATGTTGACTTTAAAAATGTGTCAGGGAGTGCATCGTTTATCAACATTATTTTGTGGGTAGACAAGAAAACCAGTTTGAAGACCACCGAGCTAGGGAAAGGGAGGCTTATCCAGTCCCCTATGAGGGGGGTGCCTCTGAGTCTCCCCTGCATCCTCAAGTCGCTGGGGCACCTGCCCCAGCCTGGGGACTCCCCCTCAGAGTGTTTGCTTACTTGGGACCCAGCCGCCTGCCTGGTTATCTAGCGAGTTTTCACAACGATGCACCAATACAGCGAGGCAAGTTCTGTTGCTGGTGCAGTGAACACAGCAAGGTCACACAGCTGGAAGCTGCAGAGCCTGGATTCGAACCCTGGCAGCTTGCTTCCTGAAACCCACCCTTAACTTCCATTTCAAACTGCCTCTCAGTATGGGCGACATCCCCTCCTGACCAGCCCAGTCTGGTGGCTGAGCAAGTTGCTTGTCTGTGAACCTGTCTCTGCATCTGTGAAATGGGGGTGATGGCATTTGTGGAATGGTCGGGAGTGAATGGGAAGTGATGGGCAAGAGTGCCTCTTGAGGGGGTTGGGGGAGCCAAGCCATTTGCTAGCCAGGAAAGAGGGGCCTGGGCCCCCTGCACTACAGGCCCCAGGAGAGGTGACTTCCAGATAAGCCTCAGGCCTGCCTTCCTGACTATTCAGCTGGTTTGTCTCTGAACTGCCATCTCTCTCTCTGTCTGTCTCTGTCTGTCTGTCTCTCTCTGTCTCTCTCTCTCACTCACTTTCTCTTTTGTTCTCTGTAGTTGGATCCACAAACTGTAGAAACGAAGAACTGGCACACAGACGTGATCGAGATGAACGGGGTGAGCCTGGAGACACTGGTCGTGTCCGTGCGGTGGGTGGGTGGGCAGCCCGGCCCACCCTCCGGCTTCTTTCCTGTCCTGGCCCCTTAGCACAATCCCTCTCCCGCCTCCTCTGCCTGTGCCCTCCCCACTCCTACCCTGCAAGTATTTCAGGGAGCCCTGGGTGCTAGATGGAGCCCTTGTTTGCAGTCCTGGGAAAGGGTCCACTGTGTTCTGGGGTCACTTCTTGGGTACTCTTGCCCTGGGGGACTTAGGCCTGCTTCACCCCGCAGATCAAGGTGGAATTTTCCATGAAATTCACCAGTCGAGATATGAGTCTGAAGAGGACCCCCTCCAAAAAGCAGACGGGCGTCTTTGGTGTGAAGATCAGCGTGGTGACTAAGTAAGTGCTGCCGCCAATGTGCTGGCATCGGTGCTGGCATTGGTGCCCGAGGTCCCCGCCACCCCTGCCTTACCAGACCTCCCTGTCCATGCCTGACCCCTGGCAGTAAACCTCCAGTTTTGGCAGCCACTGGCAGGCACTTTGGAACAGCCTGCAGAGGTGTGTTCACTTGCTCACGCAGTGCCGTAGAAATAAATGTCCAACTTTTAAACGTTGGGTGATGGAATGTGAAAATCCCAGATGACCAGCTTCTCCTAATAAAGAGCAGATCTGAAAGCAGTAGACCCACACGTTGGCTTGGCGGCAGCAGGCTGCAATTCAAGCAGGGCCGTCCCTTGGGAAAGGACATGCACCCTCAGTCACCCCCACCCCCACATGCCCCAATGTCTAGCAGGTTACCTTGCTGGGTCCCCCATAAGCATTTGAGTCTGAGACCTCTAGACACATTCTTTCCCCAGAACCTTTGGGCTTCTCTCCGCAAACTTCCTCCCGTGGTTGTGCCTGCTTTCCTCAACAGGCAGGCCTTGGGCTGGTTGGGCGGAGTGGGGACCGTATAGCCTCCTCCTCAGCCCTTAACTTGCCCATCCTGACCTGGGAGGTTAGAACTCTCCAATGTCAAGGAATTTGGGGAGGTGGCTATCTCCCTACTGCTGGGAGGCCTCCCTCCTCCTACATCCCCACTCCGCCCTCCCTGCAGGCGGGAGCGCTCGAAGGTACCCTACATCGTCCGGCAGTGCGTGGAGGAGGTGGAGAAGAGAGGCATCGAGGAGGTGGGCATCTACCGGATATCAGGGGTGGCCACAGACATCCAGGCGCTGAAAGCCGTCTTTGATGCCAGTGAGTCTGGGAGGCCCAGCCTGGGCAGCGGCAGGGAGGGGGGTGCTCACAGATCTGGGAGCAGAGCCTAGTACCCGGAGGCCTATCCATGTGGAGGCCCATCCCAGCTGGTGGCAGAGGACCCCAGGTCTGTGAACTGCACTCCAGTGACTTGGGGTGGACTGTTTCTGAGACCCTGTGGCAAAGACTTTTCCTACCTTTCTCCTGTAATCCCCTCCCCTCCAATCTCTTAACCACTGCGACAGATGAGGAGACTGAGGTTCAGAGAGGCTAGTACATAACGTAACCAGGACTGCCCAGCTTATAGGTTTTGAGCCTGATTTATACTCAGATCTTCTGATCCTAGTGTGTGTTCCTGGCTTTCCGAGGACTCCTGGGTGCTGAGTGAGCTGCAAGGAAACTACAGGCTTTGAGTCTGGGCTTGCAGGCTTCAGACCACTCTGCTGTCTCCAGGGCCTTGAGAGGGCATCGCTGCCTCTGGCTTCGACTGCACAGCCCCCAGTGGTGGCCCGGTCTCAGGCTGTCGGCCCTGTCTCATGGCTCACCCCACAGCTGTACTCCCCGTAGTTAAGCAGGCAGGGCAGTGCGGATCCTGGGGGAGCTGAGAGGGCCCGTGGGGGTCCCTGGACAGCTGCCAAGCAGATATGGTAAGGGAGTGTGGGGCAGAAGACAGGACAGGACACTGGAGACATGCTGGGACATGGCTCCTCTGTGCCACCTGGAAGCTGAGGCTTTGTCAGAACATGATTTTAGGCATAAAATATGTGCAGTGCCTTCCAGAGAGGAACTTAGCAGTGGGGCGATTCTGTTGGAAGGAGGGTGTGTGACACGTGGTATGACTGGGGCTCCAGAACACCAGATGGTGAGCTCTGCTCCCCTCTCCTCCCTCCCCCACAGCGTTGAGTCCGACCACTGGTGGGTACTACCTACATCCTGCCTTTCTAGGGGAGATCAGACCAGAGATGGAGTGGGTGGGCTGCCCCGGAGACTGTCTCAGGATGGATAGAGGGACGGAACAGGGCTGCCTGCCAAGCTGAAGGCTTCATGAAGAGGAGGAGGCTCAGGCCAACATGGCCCCTGACCTTGCACTTCCTCTGCAGATAACAAGGACATCCTGCTGATGCTGAGCGACATGGACATCAACGCCATTGCTGGCACCCTCAAGCTCTACTTCCGGGAGCTGCCTGAGCCCCTCCTCACAGACCGACTTTACCCAGCCTTCATGGAGGGCATTGGTAAGGCTCCAGGGGACGCTGGGCCAGTCCTCTTCGACCAGCACATCAGAGCAGGAGATCTGTGGCTTCCCTTGCTCGTCTATCCAACGCGCCTAGGTCACATGGCTAAGTAGCCCGGACAGTGAGGCGCGACCTGCTGAGCCTGACCCAGAGGCTGGACCCTCTCTTACCCGTCTCTCTCCCTACCTGTCCCTCTGGGTCACCCTCTGAACCAACCCCCTTGAACAATGACCTCCTTGCTTGGAAACTCGGGCATCTGTTCTGAGGTGGGTGGTTAGGGGCTGGCCATATCCAGGCCCAGACACACCCCTCCTGCCTTTTCTTCTGGGGAAGATCAGGACTTCACCTGCCAGTGGAGATGAGCCTATGGACGGCAGAGGGAGCTGAAAGAGAGACATTCACATGAATGTCACCATTGTCTTAAACTTAGTCTTACAGACAGCAGGGGGACTGTCACCAGCTGCAAAGCCACACGCAGTGAGGGGAGGCCTGGTGTCTGCCCCCCACCAGGCCAGCTGAGTGGGGCTTCCTATAGCAGTAGCTATTCACAGCCCACCCAGACACCAGGCCCTTCCCTGTAGGATCTACCTGGCGCCTGGCAGCCTGAGCGCTCCCTCAGGGTCCCTCCATCCCAGGCTCACAGGGTGCTGGTTAGAGCCTCCCTTGCCAGGAGTCAAGCCCTGCCCCAACCCCTTGTGTCCCCGCAGCCCTGTCAGACCCTGCTGCCAAGGAAAACTGCATGATGCACCTGCTCCGCTCCTTGCCCGACCCCAATCTCATCACCTTCCTCTTCCTGCTGGAACACTTGAAAAGGTAACAGGCGGGACCCAGCTGGGGAGGGCAGGGAGCCCCCCAAGAAGGAGAACAGTCCTGCTGCGAACACTGCCTCACTCCTTGTGGGCACGGGCCTCTGCGGGGCCATCCATAGTGGGATGAAAGTTCACTTTTTTTTTCACTTTTCAATTTCTTACACTCACATTCTTCTGTTTGGTTTTTAAAGCATATTTGTTTATTTATTTGTTCATTTTGGTGGCTCTCCCCCAGCCTGAGTCACGAGCCCAGGTCCTCAGGCTTTACATGAATGATACCCCAGCTGCCAACTTAGTGTCGAGCCACCAGGTTCATCTGTTTTGGGCCCTAATAGCAATTTCAGATATTGGCCACAGTATGTTTAGAAAGGCAGGGCTAGAGCCAAGGGCTATAGATGAGTTTGACAGTCAGCAGGTCATTCAGTCTGGTTTTTCTCAATGGAATAGAATGGGCGGCATCAGGTGCACTGCAGCAGTAAGTGTGGGCTTGTCGCCCCATCCAGGATCCTACTGGCCTACAATGTAGAGTAGTTATTGTGGGTCACAGGTCAAAAGAGCGTGAAACCTGCTTGGCCTCGGCCCCCACCTCATCTAACAGAAGGGAAAGTAAGTTCCCGACTCCCCAGAGGCATGCTGGTTAGCAGCAGCTGTCCTTAGGAGCCACATCTCCCAAATCTGGAATCTAAGACCTTTCCCACCTTCTCCCCCACCCTCTCCCATATCAGTCAAGCCAGGAGCTGCTAAAGGTGACACCTGCAGCCCAGTTCAGACCGAAACCAGCTCTGAAGGTGCATCCCTTTTGATCCTGGGACTGGTCCCCAGTGTAAGTGGGGAGGCTCCTGGACATTCCTTAAATCCACTTTTCACAACCAGGGAGCCCCCCCCAGGGAGGAGGCTGCCCTGTGAGCAATTCTGAGTCCAGCTCCAGCCCTCAGGCCCAAGTTCCCAGCTGCTGCTGAGCCAGGCTCGGCTTGGGAGGGCCAGGGAGACCTGGAAACATCCTGGCTTCAGTCTTGTTTTTCCCATTATGAGACATTTTCCCTCTGGTTTGGCCAGGATCGAAGGCTCAACCAATTCCCACATAGTTGGGCGAGCACTGTGGGGAGGACACAGTGGAGTAGGAAGGGAAAATTCATTAGGTTTTCCACCCTGGGAGCTGGGCACATTCTGTTCCCACATCTGGGCTGTGTGTGTGTGTGTGTGTGTGTGTGTGTGTGTGTGTGTGTTTGGAGGGGCTGGGCCAGAAACAGCTGCCTCCTGGCATGGTATTGTTTGCCCGTTTCCAAAGCAGTCAGCAGGCACAGGCATCGCTCCTGCCTGGAGGGTGGGAATGACAGTATCACTGAGAATGGGGTGAAAAGTAGTGCTTGGATGGGTGGGTCACAGCCCCAGAAACATTTCCTAGAACTAGGGGAGGCCCAGAGCCTCTGGGATATGTTGGGTGTGCTGGGCCTGCCGGGACACTACATGGCAGACCTTGCTGTCACTCGGGAAACATCTATAGAGCATCTGGTCTGTTATGCAAGATAAGCAGGGGAAGGTGCAAAGGGAGGCAACTATGGGGTCCCAGGAGGCAGACCCTTCTGGAAAGGCATGGGAGAAGAGCTCCTGAGTTCCTTATGGGCTTAGGGGTGTTCCTGCCCCAGCACAGCAGGCAGGGCCTCGGGTCCTGTTCGCAACTGCTGTGGAGCCCCAGCTTCTGACCTTTTGCCCCACCCTCTGACTCTGCCTCTGGCCCCTTACCTTGACTATGTGCCTACAGGTAGAGCAGAGTGGGGAAGAGAAGCCGGGACCCTGGGTTCGGATTCTGGCTCTGCCACTTGCTAGCTGAAACTTGGGCAAGTCACCCAGCCCCTCTGGGCTTTGCTTTCATCATCTGTACAGTGGAGAAGATAATAAATGCCTATGTCAACAGGTTGTGATGAGTATGAACTGAGAGGAAAAGATCCTGGACTATTAATACGATTATCACTAAGCAAGCGAGTTAGTGGAGTGGGTCCTTCTGGCTGTGGCAATTTCCCATCAGTTCAGCAGGCAGTCCAGGAGCTGGGAATCTGTAAGAGGAAAGCACTGGGACTTAGCTGGGAACTTGGTCCCCTGATTTAGTCCCCTCCCTACCAGAGATCTCTACCCTTAGGAGAAGTTCCTATAGCTAAGGCCAAGGGTCTTGAGCTCCAAGTGGCTGCTCAGAAGTCACTTTTTTCTCTGCTGCCCTCCCATTCAGGGTTGCTGAAAAGGAGCCCATCAACAAAATGTCCCTTCACAACCTGGCTACCGTGTTTGGCCCCACGTTACTGAGACCCTCAGAAGTGGAGAGCAAAGCACACCTCACGTCGGCTGCAGACATCTGGTCCCATGATGTCATGGCACAGGTACCATTTGGGGCTGGCAGGTTATATAAGCCCCACTTCGGAGTAGACAAGGAACAGCTCAGAATCCCATCCCCTCCCCTCCTGAGCAGCTGGGTTGACAGGCTGTAGGCTGTTGGGGAGGCAAGATTCTGGACTGTCCTGCCCTTCTCAGACCAAAACAAAAAGTATGAGCCCAGGTGCTGTCTGCAACCTGGGGTGTGTCCAGGTCTTGGAAAGCAAGACCGAGGGGTATAGGGAAAATGTAGGGGCCTTGTCCTTGGCCATGAAAGCCCCTGGATTGCTGTCTGGTCAGGAAGCTTCCTGGAGTCCCTACAAGACCCAGGGCAGGGGCCAGTCCGAGGCAAGGCTGTCATGCCAAAGCCGGCGGCGTCTGAATTAGCTGGAAGTTTAGGACTGAGGTTGGGGAAGTGGCCCCAGGCGCCCCAGCCTCTGCCCTGCAGCGCCCTCTACTGCTGCACAGGGGCAGGCACATCTGGGCGTCCACAGAAGCGGGCGTGGCCTGAGGCCGCTGGCGGGAAGAAGAACCAAGGGCCCTGGAGCCACCCAGGGGCATTTCCTCTCAACAGATCAGAGGGGTACTCAGGACAGGACCCCAGCCTCCTTCTCTTCCCTGTCTCCCCACAGGTCCAAGTCCTCCTCTACTACTTGCAGCACCCCCCCATTTCCTTCGCAGAACTGAAGCGGAACACACTGTACTTCTCCACTGATGTGTAGCCTGAGGAGGGATCGGCTGTGGGGGTGGCCCCGAGCCAGCCTCTCCAGCAGGGGTCCCAACCCAGACTTGAAAGACTACAATAGAAAACTCGCAGACCCCACACTCCAGACTCCAATGGACGTGGACTTCCAAGAACTGGAATATGTGCATCTTTTGTGCCACCTTGTACAAAGCCAGCTGGCCCAGCCCCCGCCTCACCACCACACCCCTGGCTCCCGTCCTCTGTACCTCCAGTTGTGTCTCATGCTCCGTCCCCTTTGGGAATTGTTTTATGTCTACTTGTCATGCAGAAAAGGTAGTGATGACCCAGTGTGGACACAGCCTGCCTCCTTTGTTCTTTCATTTCCTCCAACACTTTCTTTCCCCTTGATTCCAGTCCTAGGGCTTTTATTTTGCGCTAACTGCTGCCAGCTTCTCTTCTCTGGCCCTGCTCCCAGATGGCAGTCTCCTGGCACCTCGCCCGTTTGACTCCATGTCCCCCACCCCCAGCCTACCCGCCTGCATGCATGTGCAGCCTCAGTTGTTGCTCCATCGCCTCGAAGGTTCTGAGGAGGCCCTGGCGGCGGTAGTGGCCCCTCATATGCACCACTCGCTGTCCCCCAGCCCTCTCCGTGGCCTCCACCTGTGGACCACACCTGCTTTGCCTTGCCACCTGTGCAAATGTTGGACAAGGAGACAGGCTCACACTAGTCCTCAGCTTAGCAGAGTTGGAGAGAGGATTTCTGGCATTTTCCATAGGAGAATCTCTGTTTCTAGGGTTTCTCTGTTCTGTCTCCAGAGAGGCATCTCTGACTGTTTCTCCTGCTTTTCAGTTCTTTTTACCCTGGTGTTCTATTTCCTTTGAGTGTAAAGGCTCACAAACGACCTGTCGAGATAGCCAGAGGGGCAGGAAAGAATCAGGGAAGATGGAAACATGGGGTGCTGAGGAGACAAGCCACATTCACCACTCAGATGAGTGCCATGTGGCACTGGTGTCCTGAGTTGGGGGAAGGGACTCTCAGCATGG
This sequence comes from Solenodon paradoxus, assembly GCA_004363575.1. Lineage (NCBI taxonomy): Eukaryota > Metazoa > Chordata > Mammalia > Eulipotyphla > Solenodontidae > Solenodon > Solenodon paradoxus. The sequence continues at coordinate 122,509 of RJWH01002395.1, read as the reverse complement.
AGGCGTTGTGGTGGCCTTTCTAATGGAGCCAGGAGCCAGGAGGACAACTAACATGGCTGAAACAGGCGTCCAGAAGCAGGCAGGCTCCATCTAGGAGGCTTGCCCTCCCTGGTGTCTCAGGTCCCTCATGGTGCCTTTGCCTTAGCTTCTACACATATTCTCCACAGCCAAGTACTGCCACAGGGCAGTCCCGCTGCCACATGTGCTTCAGGACCTGGGAAAGGCAGACACAGTCCAACAGGGGCCAGTCATCATGGTGCTGCCTCCCTGCCCCTGGCTCCTAGACATGCAGCCTTCTGGTGAGCTCTGGGAACCTCCAAAAGTTGGGGAAGGATGAGGAGTCATAGGCACTTGCTTCTCTTGGGACTGAGTTTTGGCAGGGGGAGCGGGGAAGCTCTGCTGACACTCTGCTCCCAAGTAGGGGATTTGCAGGCTCCATTCCCAGTTTGGAGACCTACTGCTCAGGACCACAGAGAAGTGTCCCCCAAAGCGCAATTTCCTCACAGCTGAGCAGTGGCTTCTGGCCTGTGGCAGTCAACCGGGAAGGGTACACATTCCCTGGCTCTCCTTATAGGCAGAGAGTAAGTTCTAGGTCCTCAGATCCCGGGAGGACACATCCAGAGCCTGTGCTCAGGACAAGGTTTAAAGAAAGGTTTGCTGGCCTGAAAGCTGAAGCATTTGCTCAGTGAGGCAAGGCCCTTTCTGCTCTCGTGTACACCAGTTGCCCAATCTTGGGTAGAACGGTACGCATTCTGTGCACATCAAAGGAAAGAAATGCCTAAGAGGGAAAATACTGACCACCTAGCTGCCATTATTTGCAGCTTAGCAAGGAGCCCTGCTCCGTGGGACCAAGAGGTGAAGAAGGAACACTGAGTCTAAGATCCCAGCATCTGACCATCTCTGCAGTCTGTACTTAGTACTCAGGAGTTGGTGTGTGGCACAGAAGCCTCTTGCTTCCAAAATCAGATTAGAGGGTGAATAGGAGGTCTAGCGAGAGCTAATCACAGTGAGTGCCTCCCTCCTCCCCCAGACAAGGAGTTTGGAAGTTACTGATTTGAGGGGGGGGGGGGGGGAGACAGCTTAGGCAATAGAAGAGAAAGAAGGTGGGAGGGCTGAGAAACGCAAAAGGCTCATATTTATAAATTCCACTTTGAGTGGGGAGCAGTGGATACCAGACCTGGATTAGGAAATAGCCCGTGGGTTCTCCCAACACAGGCACTGTACAGCTGAAGCTCCCAGCCAGTGTCCAGTAGGGCATCTGTGCCAACAGGAGCCCAGAAGACAGGCTATCGGAACCCCAGGACACCTGTCCTTGCTGGGCAGAGGCTGTGGGCTGCCAGTTTTTGCTGGTACAGGCAGGATGGGACCCTTCATTAATATTTGACTTTAATAAGTTGATGAGGATATATTTTTTTTGTCTCTGTTGTTTCAACTTATGTAGATTATTATAAATTGATGTAAACCACGTGAGAAGAAAACGTTAATAAAAAAAAAAAAAAAAAAGCAAAGCCCCAACATTTGCACACAACTCAGCCCTGTGGTGTGGATGTTTGTGTTCTCAGTGGGACAGGGATGGCCACCAATCTAAATATTTAACTCTTCCAGCTGCATCCAAATGTGCGTTCCCAGGAATCTACCTAGTGAATTCCATTTGAGCTTCCCTTCAGTTTGTGGGGACTGTGGCAATTTGGGGGCGGTGAGACCAAGTTCCCTATTGTTCTTTGCAAAGGCCTTCAGGCCTGTCTTCCAGTGGCTGCTACTGTCCCTTTGGGAAAGTGGATGCTCTGCCCAGGACCTGGCCATCTTGAGCCTTGGTGAGATAGCCGAAGTTGTCCATTCAAGTGGAGATTTACTTTATGTAAATTTTTCTCTACATTTTCTTCAGAAGTAGCGACTTTGGGGCGGTCTTTTGGCCTGATCTGCACATCAGAAGCTGGATCCCTGGAGGGCCTGCCGTCCTTTTGGAAGAGCCATTGGGGTTAATGCAGGCTCCCACCAGCCAAGCCATTGGACACTATTCTGGAGATCAAGAACAGATGTCTCTGAAAATTGGTGTTTGGTTTATGAGCTCATACTGACTCCTTAGCCATCTAAAACAGGAAACTATCCATCCCCTCTCTTGAGTGAATAGTCGTCACTGTGGACAGTGCTTGGCTCACTGAACTGATGGCTACTGCTAGCCCCAGGGCGCGGCTTTTCCAAGGCAGGCTGGAGGGCAGCATGTATTGCATTTGGTTTTTCAGCACATTTGACCGAAATGCACCAAACTGGATGGTAGAAGATGCTGAGCAACCTTGCACTTTAACACGTACAAGGTAGAGGCATGTGCTGTTGCTCCCAAGAGCTTGTAACTGACTTATTTGGAGCAACACAGGAAGCACGCCTAAATTTGTTCTCCAATCTCCAAGGCTACACTAGGCTATACTAGGCTCTAAGGCTGGCCCAGCTTCAGTGAAGCCTCATCGACGTTATATAGAATTCACCACGGAAGGACAAGAGTCCTTGTACTAGTGCACATGCATTCCAGAGGGAACAGACACGGCCAGGGGAAGGTGTTCCCAGCTAGGTGACATCACTGACACACGAATACACACTCACTCTGATGCCTAGATGTTTCAGCTGAGTCTGAATTCCGAGTAAGAGTGGGTGGGCTAAAAGACAGCAGACAAAGGGGAAGACAGAAAAATGAAGGAAAGAAAAAAGTGAAGGAGCCACTGTACAGAAGCCAGAAGGAAGCACAGTCCCCTGGCTGAAGATGATCAGAAGTGCATGGCCCCCACCAAGTGTGCCTGCCCCCGAAGAGCAAAGGCCTGAGTCCATCAACTTCACCTCCCGACCAATGCACCAGAGTAAGCACCAACCAGAAAAGTTGGGTTTGTTTGTTTTGGGTTCTTTTTTTGACTACGGTACACAATTACAGCGGGCATTTAATGTCAGAAAAAGGCCACCATGTCAAGTCAAAGACACTAATATGGTCAAAAAACCAGAGAACAATGGTCATGGAGAAGAGGCCCTCAACAACCTCTGATTTTAGCTGCTGATTGACCATAGCAGGACCCTTCCCACCTATATCCTTGAGCGAGGCGTAGTCCAGTGGTCAGAGCATGGAATCACTGTTTGGTTCAGACTGCAGGCATGCCCATCAGTCAGCCCACAGGAGGGTTTTAGATGTGGCCTAATGTGTGGAATTTCAATGCATCCTAGGATGTGGGTAGACTGGGTGTCTTGGGGGGTAAAGCTTTGACTGATATAACAACATCAATGAGGATAAAAGGAATCTACAAGCCCTGAGAATCTAACATTCCCTGACTTCTCAAGAGCTTTCTCACCCTTTTTCCTTTGAATGTTCAGTTTTGGGGCCACCTGGTACCATTTTGGGGAACTGTGAAATCGAAAAGAAAAACCATATTATAAACCGTACTATGTGCACGCACGCGCACGCGGCGAGTAAAATACTAAACAAGGTGAATAATCCGCTGGGGGTATAAATTTACTTTGTCCTGCCCTGATACTCAAGATGCATGACGGCATTAGTTCCAAAACAGAACAGCTGCCTGTGTATATGTAAAGTCACTTCTGACCCCACAGCATCGAACACCTAACTGTCCAGTTGTGGTCACGATTATACCTTCGTGGAGCTTGATTCCTACAAGTAAGTCAAAACACTCTCTTGATCTGCTCAAAGGAGAGACTGGCGAGGCACATGCCCCACCCCGCCTGGCTGGAATCCAGAGACAGCAGGCTGAAGGTGGATAGCCAGGCAGCTCTTCCTGACACAACTACAAGTTCTTCAGTCTGAAACATGCCTGGCAGGGTGCAGAAACTGCCCTTTCACAGAGCCGCAAATCCTGGGCGGGCTGGCCGGTGGCATCCTTTCCTGGGAGTGCTTACTCTCACCGCAGGTAATAATCAATTGCAGCAGAGAAGGCAGCGAAACCTCCACAGCCAATGACACCAGCCTTTAGGCCAGCTGTAAAGCAAATAGAAATGACATTACCTATGGTGACAGATGCTGGATCAGGCTGCTTTCTGGCAAAATTTGCACACCCACACAAATGCAAAGAAACCCAGCATAAGGATTCCAAGCCATTCAGCTATCAGATCCATAAGACTTCATTGAAGCTGAGTACGCAGTCTAATCCATGTGCTTTATCTAACTACATTCATTTAAATTTTCACATTCCAAAGACTATTTCCAGTCTCATGAAAATAGGCCCTCACGGGCAGGAAAACTGGTTAAGAGAACCAGCTCTTGGAATCAAGTGAAAGCATATGGCCTGTTACCCTGATTTGTTTATGGAATAAATTCCTGGGAAGGTGATCAAAGCAGTCCTAGAGGAAACTGAGCTTCTCAAAAAGGCCCTGCCAAAGCTGAGTGATGGGAAGACCAAAGGAGAAGTTACTCTATAAATCACAGATGGCAAGTTTGTGGAACAAAAGCAGGTTTTAATGACAGCAAAATCATCCTGCCTCTCAGAAAATGAGAAAACAGGCGTTTTGCTTTGGATATGTCAGACTGTGTGGCAGATACAAAGTGACCCAGCCATGGACACCAGTAGAAAAGCAAAGTCACCAACACCCTCACAACACTCTTGGTGGGCATGTCAGCAGAAAAACTGGCAAGAAATTGGGTTTTTTCTGTGATGCTTATGGCTGACATTCCAACATTTCTAGAATACCTACATCTCAATGGTGAAAGTCTTAAAAATTCTCAACTGCAAAAAGGCATTATCATAACTCATACACAAAATTAAAACTGGAGGTGTGCCCTGGTGGAGTAGGGGTTGGGCACAGTCCAAATACATCCCAAGGTCACTGGTTCAAGACATGGACCCATGGAAACAACCAAGATGAACAATTAAGTAAAATAAATAAAGCACTACTTCCTCCTCTCCCTTCCTGCATACCTGACTCTGCTCGCCTTCATTCCTGCCTGCACCTTTCCTTTAACAAAATTAAAACTGGCAGTTGCAGAGCATTAAGAAAAATGTCTACTTGAAATGCGTGAATCTGAAAATTCAAAAGAGCATGTTATGTGGACAAATGGGCTTTCCCAGGCAGAACGGGACCTTGCCAGGCTCTGCACTAGCCCGCATATCAACACGCTCTGGGGACTACTTAGTGTGAGGAAGCTCTCCTGTATATTCAACACAGGGGCACTTAATTTCCTAAGACAGGATACAACTATCTATGGTTTTCACCTGGGGTCAACAGTGCCCACCACGGGACACGTGGAAATGGCTGGTGACACTTTAAGTTGTCACAACTAAAGGATGCTACTCGTGTCTAGTGGGTGGAGGCCAGGGATGCTGCTCAGCATCCTGCAATGCATAAGACAGCCCTCCTTTCTCCTCCAACAATGATTTATCTGGTCTAAAATGTTAACAGGGTCAAAAATGACAAACCCTGATCTAGATACTAGAAATTTCCAAAATTAAGTCCACACAGAAGCAAATGTGATTCACTTCTCAGAAGGAATAATATCAACTGCTCCCATGTGCCTTGGTCTGTCCCTGGTATATGAATTTGTTTGGAAATGTCAACTCCAGCATGTTGTTCAAAGCCACAAAGAAAACCACTTGAGAGCTGTTTGCTGACCTCTGAAACCGATGGCTCCTCCAGTGACGCAGCCACTAATGACACTGTTCTTCCAATCTGACTTTCCCCGGTACTGCGGGAGGAGAGGTACAGGTCAGAAGCAAAGAAACGAACCAGACAAGATGATTAAGGAACAAAATCACAGGATTTCTAGCTGGCTAATTTAGTCCCTCCCCAAAGGAAACCTAATTTTTTTTTTCCCCCCCGAAAGTATAATCCTTAAAATTTGACTGTGTTCATAAATGTTTCCTGCAGGTGGTACCACAGTACTGATATCACATACACTATTTAAGAGATAATCAAAATCTCTTAGGTTCCCTAATAAGTCTTGTGTTCAAAATCATTAGCCAACTTCTAGCCTACAAGAAGAGGGAAATAATACTAATATAAACCCAATTCACAAACACAAAAAGTTTACACTAGGGGCTATTTAATGGAAAGTCAATCTAGCAACTATCAGTATTTCTGATCATTCTAAAAACACTGAGAGCATTTCTCTCTAGAAGTTATAAGATAATAGCAGACAAGGCTTTCTTAGAAGGAAGAGACACTTACTGATTCTACCAAACACTCTGTGCAAGAAAACATGGCACCCACAATGGCAAAATTTTTGGCATAGGACATTCCTCTCTGCCCCATGTCTTTAAGAACTTCTTTTGCTGTTGGTGTGCGGTAAGGGTCCTTAGGGTCAAAACCCACATTGGTATCAATGCCAGCAGTGAATACCCCAAATGCACCTCCCAAGACAAATCCTAAAAAGAAACGGAGATAAAGATTTTCTCGGTCATATTTTCTGATTACTGTAAAGAGATCATATTCAAGTAACACCTTTTGGGTGGCCACCAGTGAAGACAATACCCCTCCTTGCCACTCAATCTCCCCATTTACCTGGTTTCCACATTATACAATCCAAGATCTATCAACTTTTTGTCTTCTCTTGCTATTCCTTTTCTTTTCTAACATCCCTCAAGATTTAGTCTTTAACCCTATCTCTATCCTCCTGCATACGCAGCCGCCACCCTCCAAGTTCAGCTATCAACTTTATAATTCATTCCTTTGAAAAAGGTGACATTCATAATAGTAATTTAGAAAGTACCACAAGCTAATAATTTTGACACTTTATAGTAACAGCCTTACTTATTCTTCACAATAATCCTGAGCAGTAAACACTATTATCCTCTCCTTTCTGTAGCTAAAGAAACTAAGCCTTTTTTAAGTTAAGTAACTTCCCCAAGGTCACAAAACTTCCCAATGGCAAACCCCACAGTGCTCTCCACATCTGATCTTCCTGATCCCGTGAGACGTTTCCATATAGATGTCCTTTCACCATCTTAAGCAACATGTTCAATGAAATTGTGGGTACCTCCCACCTAGATTTTCTTGCTTATTATTCCTTCTTTTCTGTCACCCCACCTTCACATTTCAGGGGCATTTCTGACTGACTGGTTGCTTCCCCTTACAATCCTATCTATGACAATTACCATTCTAGTATGGGGCCTTTATCACTTCGACCCTGGAGTTCTACAAACTTCACTCATCGTTTCAACAAATATGCAAATGACTTATTAAGGTTAGGCACAATGATGAACAGAGGCCCTCACATTCCATCCTTATTCTTCATGTTCAGGACTACTTGTTACTCTCCTACCAAAAAAAAAAAAAAGGTGCTTGACTTACCACCTGTAGGCAAAAAGCCCGTATCTTCACTCTACTCCCAACCTGAGATAACATTTCCCTTCCTTTGTCCATCCTGTTCTCTCAATCCTTCAAAATACAGCTCAGTCTCACCCTGCCTTGTGGCCTTCCCAACAACCAACCAAACAAAAACACCTCTTCTTTCTACCATACTGCATGTTTACACTCTAAGTTTCTTAAATGTCCTTTAGTCTCAATGAGATTTAAACTCATTTGCAAATGTGGTCAACCTCTCTATAAACTGCACACAAAGGTGACGCTGCACATTATCACATCTTCAGAAGGTTTTAAAGAAAAATCCACTCTTCTTCCCCCTCTGCTCACCACTGTCTAGTACTGATCACAAGGGCTTTTCTGTTTTTCAAACCTTCAGGCAGTTCCTGGTTTAAGGGTCTTTGTACCTGCTGTTTCCTGTGTCTGCAGCACTCTTCGGCCAGGTCCCTCAACATTTCTCTCTTACACATGTACATATACGTTTATATATTTATACATACACACCTATATATTTACGTATAAATAGAAGCTTCATGAGAACAAGGTTCTTGTCTCTCACCCTGGCCCCCCGTCTCCTGACACATGCTAGTAACTCGGCAATAATTTATTGAAAGAATGATTATTTTAAAGTGCACGAACGAAATCAACCACTTTCCAACCTCCTGGCATCCACCATACTATGGATTCTCGGATCCAATCCCAGAAGCGAAAGCTAAACGCCGGAAGTAGAGGCGTGGCTGGAGTTCACTCGAGGTGGAGGCGGAGGTGTCGTCCAGGTCCAGGCCCACAGGCTTCTCACCTCCCAGGTGTGTGATCTTGGCAGAAACCCGCGGCCACCCAAGCACTCAACCTTCCAACGGTCCCCCCTCGCCCCGCCTCACCTCCCACGCAGGCCAGCGCTGCCTTGAAGGCGCAGCTTTCCATTGCCTTCTCGATCATCTTCTGCTCCTCACTCTTGGCTGGACTCGGGATCCCGCCCAGGTTGCCAGGCTCCAGGAGCCGAGGCTGACGCTTGTCACCCACCAAGTACTGTAGAAGAAGGCTGTACTGCAGCGGAGTTTCCGCCGAACCCGCCGCCTGCGGCGGGGAGCCCCCGGGACTAGGAGCAGTAGTCGCCATGACCGTAGCTACCCAGAAACCCTAGCGTCGTTCTTCCCACAAACTTCCTTGGGCTCTTGAGCATCTAGCCACAGTACCGTAAAGGCAGATTCGCCACATCGAGCAAGTCTGACGAAATTGCGGAAGCAGTTTGTTTGTGTATACCCGAAGGAAAAGCTATTTTGTTTCCCCGAAATCTCCTGTGGATACTAAATCAGGCTTGGGCGGCATTCCCAAAGGCACTTGACAGGATTCAGATTCACCAAAGAGCGCTCTCGTCGGGGCTGCAACGCAGTGCCTACTGGGGTTTGTAATTCTAACTCAAGACATTTCCCAGGAAGCCTTGCGCGACACTCGTAATTCAGATCTAACTGTTTTGACCGGATGTTGGTTGGGCAGCTGCAAACGTGCCCACGAGGTTGCAGCGCGCCGGGAAGCCCGCAGAGGGCGCCCGCTCATCACTACTGCCTTTCTAGCCTACTCATTCCTTGAAGGTGTCTTGAGATGTAAATGATGGGAGGTGTTTGGTAAATAAACATTATAGATGTAGGGAGCAAATGTTTTCTTTAATAATTAAACTTTGAGGAGAGATAAATACATGCGTAAACAAGTGAGTGATGCTAGCCAAGCATAAGAAAAATCAGGGAAGGCAATAGAAATTGGAGGAGCTGCAGCTCACTGGAGAGCGCAAGCCAGGCTGTGGCTGCTACTCCTCTGAGAGGCTGGCATTGCCATAAAGAGCCCAAGGTTCGAGCAGTTAAGGTTTACTAACCTGCAAACTCAGAACCTGAAGCTAGTAATGTGTGTGTGACTTTATCTGGTTATTGCCTCATCGGAGGCCAGCTACTCTCATATTATAGTTTGGTTCTCTACCCCAGGTTTTCTCTTCTGGCCACAAGGATATGGCATGGGGCAGCATCTCGGTGGGTCAGAAATAAGAGAAGACGTTTACAGATGAGTTAGGTTCACAGATAAGGTTGTAGAAAGTCAGAAGACTGAGTTGACCCGTCATCGAAGGACTCCAGGTAGTGGCACAGGTGCAGACCTGGGGGAGGGCATGATCACATCTTCTCCTGGTGTCCAGGAGACCGTGGCTGATCTATAGCATCTCGACATGACACTAAGGCCCAGGTGTAAAGAAAATAGCACAGTTAGGATGGACTGAGGAGGTCCAAGTGGAGAATCACAGCGTGTGCTGTGAGGGTTTGAGTTGTATGTGTCTTTGGTAATGTGACTGGTCTGAATAGTCCTAATATCATGATGACCACATACCTATGATGAGTTGCCAACTGATTCACTGTGGAGAGTGGGTACTGGAAAAGTGACCCTATGTTTAAATAGCCTTAATCCATGTCTAAAACCAGAGGACAGCTAGGAGCCAACAACAGAAATGATGACTGAGAAACTCATGGAAGAAGAAGTAGTAAGTGGCTGTAACAGGGCTAAAGCAGAAATACCTGAGATGACAGTGTTCACCAGAATGACTTCTTCATGTGAGGAGCATAGGTCACAGGTGAAATTCAAGGATGTTTAGGAGTCAAGAGTTGGTAGAATATTTGCACTGCCTGTCAACGTGGCCTCATAAGGCTGAGTGTCAATTGAAACTTAAGGTCACCTGAAGTCCTGTAGACCTGATGGCCAGAGTTGATGACTACGGGGAATAATGGTTTAGGTACCACACTTGGGTAGAGATGGCTCTTACCTGGATGTCCTACCATACCACCTGTCTCTGCCTATCCAAAGCCCCCCCCTGGTCAGCCCAGGATCCCTCAAAAATGTCTGTATTGCATCTCTTATGTCAGCAGTAGGTGAGCCAAATAGTAGCTAAATGTTCCAGGCAGAGACTCTCAGGTTAAAGTCATTTCCGGTACCATTGATCCTTGGCCTCTGCCAGAATCTTGAGGCATTTGAGAAAGAGGCTACTACCAAGATCATTGTAAGCTTTGGAATGCAAGGAATCTGCTCAGATTTCCAGAGGCAGTATGGTTTACCAGCCGCCCACTGGGACAAGTGTGTGCTTGCAAGACCCAGACCCCGAGTCATTTGCCATATGACAGTCCTTCCTTCATCACTGAAAAGATGGCCAGCAATGTCCCACAGGCACTGTTCTACATGGTGTTGACCTTTCTTCTCTCTCTTTCTGTCTCTCCTTTAAGGATAGGTGTATGTAGGAATGAAGGTGGGCAGAGGCAGGCAGGCAGGAAGAAGGAGAAGGAAGAGGCACTTTATTGACTCATTTTTATGTAGTTGTATATCTTGGTGTTTCTCCCTGGCCCAGTACTTTAACCCAGGGGTATGTGGCCTGCGTCCTTTGGAGGCAATTGGCTGCTCCACCAGGGATTCTATCCAATCATGTGGATTTTAAAAAGGAAATGAAATCACCCTACTTCTTGGAAGCAGTGATCAAACTGTGGCAGTGAAGAGACTCTCTGTCCATTCCTCAAAGGGCAGCAGGATGAGTTCTCTGCTGCTTGGCCTTTTGAAGCAAGTCTTTCTGAAAGAGGGGCAGAAAGCAGCATAGCTAAATTGGTTGTTAAAAAGCACTATTGCTTTAATACTGAGGGCAGTAAATCAAGTAACTTTTGAAAGCCCTACTTTGTTGATCCTTATCTGCTCAAGTTATGTCTTTGAGATAAACACACAAAAGGGAGCCAATGAATTAATTTACCTCCAAGCAACCAATAGAAGGGAGACTTCTCCGTCATCTCTCACCAGAATTTCCTAAACTACAGAGTAAACAGTATTTTGGTTGCAAGCAACAGAAACCCACCCTCCAAGATGCCACAAAGGAGGGGTTTATTGGAAGTATGGTGGGGTGGCTCACAGAACCTCAGAACGTAACAGAACCAAAGGGGATTTGGCTTAATGAGCCCACTCCCAGGCAAGCATTAATTATGCCAGATCCCTTCGAGCAGGGAAAGGCTTCGTTGCTTGTAACGAGCAAGGAGGTTGGGCAATTATTTTCAAAGTACTGTCTCTGTGAAAGATTCGGCAAGACTTTTTAGCGGTCAGGGCTGGGAAGGATTAATTGGTTGACAGCTGCTAAGGTGTTGCTAGGAAGACCTCCTCCCTGGTGCGCAGGCGCAGAAGACCCACATGGCGGTTACATAGCTTTTCTTACTTGCGTGTTCAAAACATGGTAGTGGAGCTGCCCCCAGAGTTGGAGAACTTAAGATACTAATAAGCCTTAATTTTAGATCAACTCTCCCCAGTGTGGCAGTGCTCTCCAAGCTCCTGGGCAGGCATCTGCAGTTGGTATAGCTGGAAAAAATACTGGAAGCAGATGTTTTTTCAAGATAGTTACCTCAGTTTCCTTTGCAAAGGAAGGCGTGAAGGCGATGTCTATGAGAGGAGCTGAACCACCAGATGGTGGTACGTTTGGGACCCAGGGCTGCCCAAGGATCTCAGCAGGCTCCTTCCAGACTTCCCACGTTGAATTCTTAGGCATCTTCACCTGGTGGAGGATAGAAACCCCAAGTTCTCCAGGCTGCACGTTCGCACTCGCAGTTCCTACTCATTCTCTACTTAAAATTTTGATGTTTTGCTCATCTTGGATTTTTTTCTTTGATCGACTGAAGAACTTTAAAAGATCCAACCTGGGCATGCCCTGGTGGAGTAGCGGTTTGGTCAACTGCCTCTTGCAGAAGTACAGTCCACATACATCCCAAGGACTTGGGTTTGACTCCAGGCTTGGGGAGAACAACCAAGATGTACAACTAAGTACTAAAATAAATAAAATGCTTCTTCCTCCTCTCCGCTCTTGCCTTCCTGACTACTCACCTTCATTCTCACCTGCACCTTTCCTTAAACAAAAAAAAAAAAACAATCCAACCTGGCAGGGCAGTGGTCAGATCAGTCGCCTCTGAAGGATTGCAGTTCACATACCTCTGGGTTTTGTCCTGGTTGGAGGGGAGGGGGACAACCAATGGGAACAACTAAATAAAAATAAAATAAAATGCTTCTTCCTTCTCTGTCTCCCTGCCTGCACCTTTCCTTAAAATAAAACAAATAAATAAAAGATCCAACTTGTGGACGCTGGGACAAGCTCTTTAGGATTCTGGCCTTGGCTGTTTCCCCACGTGGGCGTTCAATAATAGTTTTGTCCAAGCCTCTGTCTGACCTCTGGCTAGTTCTTATTTTTCTTTTTAAAGGCCAGGTGCAGGCAGGAGTAAAGGCAAGCAGGCAGACAGGAAGAGAGATGAGATTGTTCACACTGGTTGTTTCCCCCTGGACCTGGGACCCCAACCCAGGGCTATGTGACTTGTTCCTTCAAAGGCGACTGACCTAACCACTGCTCCACCAAGGGTGCACCTGGCTAATTCTTATTACTGAGCATCAACTAGCTCCTGGAGTCCTTAATTGGTCCAAAAGTTCAGCTACAACTGGGGTCTACATTTTGAAAACTCCATCACAGTCTACAATTATCTTCCACTGAGAGTAGATTCACACTGCTCAGAACTCAGCTGATGTGAGAACAACTCTCCCGCTAGCTGCTGCCTAGTCCGTCAGGAGCAGGTCCCTGTGGGAGGGTGGCAGTAGGCCAGAGGAGAGGGGAAGGCAACACACTGCCAAGTTCCTCTTTCCTTAAAGCAAATCTCACTTGCTCAGAAGGACTGGAGTTCAAAAAGTTGGGTCAATTTATTATGAAAATATGTCACCGATTCTAACCTGATCATTTGTTTATCTCCAAAATCCAGGGCTCACTTCTCAGTCCCTGCAGCAGCACAGCTGAAACACAGGTGCCACGTCCTGCCAAATGGGGACCAGACTTGGATCTTGACTTGGGGAGTGTTTTTCCCATGAGAGTTTGAGACAGTGGTTGATTGATTTCTCTGCGTTTCCCTTGAAGCATAAAATCATGCCATGATCCCTTTACCTACTACCACCCTCCCCAGACTCGGAGCTGTCCCTGTCCTGCTATTCCTTTCATGGCTGAATGAGGAAGGCCTGAAGCTCCTCTAGGAGAGTGACTTTTCTGGAGTGGCACGGCGGGCGGGAGTGCAGTGTTGCTGGGGCCACAGCGCAGGCAAGGTAAGTGGAATTGTGTTTGTTGTTATAACATCTTCAGTGAACTAAGCTGAGTTACTTGAGAGCACTACTGATCTGCAAGGAACACTGGCAAGTGGGCCTCTGATCAGACCTCAGAATTCATGTAGGACTGAGGGCCAAGACTAAGCATATGGAGGCCAGCCTGGGTTCTAAGGAAAAACTCCTATCCTCCACCCCTACTAAAGAGATTTTGACTCGAGGGGGCCTCTGAGGTCTCAGGGGGGCAACACCAGTGTGAGGGTGATCAGAAAATACTCGAGATGTCAACTGGAAGCATAGGCCTGAGGTCTCAAGCCCAAGGAGAGGATGCCTCAGAAAGCAAAGAATAGCCTGAACCCACGAGGGGAGGAAGTTAGACAGCGAAAGACAAACAACAAAACAGACTCCCAAGTGAGGTCAGGGGAGCAGGTTTGAGAAGCAGACCAGAGGGCTCAGCAAAACGGGTGTGGGGATCATTATGCACTCAGAGCTGTTACAGGGCGACACGGCAGTGTGGGGGGACCATGCTGGAACTTCTCCTCCTCAGACCTGCTCTCTGTGAGTTTCCCATCTAGGTGAACAGTGCTTCCATGAACTTGATCAGTCTTACACTCTTTCTTCATGCACCCCCAACTACTTACGAATCCAACCCTTTAAAAAAGAAAAAAAGAGAGGTGCAGGCAGGGATGTTGGTGAGCAGAGGCAGGCAGGCAGGAAGACAGAGGAGGAAGAAGCATGTTGACTTATTTTATTTAGTTCATCTTGGTTCGTTCCCCCCTACCCTAGTTCTGGGATGTGAACCCAGGTCCTTGGGATGAATGTGGACTGCACCGACTGGAGATGGTGGACCAGACTTCTACTCCACCAGGACACACCCATCCCTTTTTATACTCGTAGTCACTGCTGTAGTTTGAACTCTAGTCATTCTTCATTTCATGCCTTCTCCCTTGTTCTTCTCCAGCCCGTCCACTGAATGATCTCTCATCCCCAAAACGCAAACGCATCTCCTGCTCAGAGTTCTTTTCCGCGCTAGGATAGAAGCGAATTGCAGTGTATTCTTATATGACTCATGCCCAGAAAGACACATATGCTCCAGTCCACATTTAATTCTTACTTGAACATTTCCATTCCTAGCTGTCTGCTTTTGATAGCTTTTTGGATCTAGAAGTGATAACAGAATAATTCATAATAATGTGGGTTCGTTAGTGATGAATTTGAATTAGAGATGAATTTGGACTTTTTGACTTTGTGTCTTTTCTGTCTCCATATGCCCTGTCCTCCATCAAGTGTAAAATGTTAGAAAATATTTCTGAAATATTTTTGACTTTGACCAATGCTCCACGAGAACAAAGGAATCCTGTGCTATTTCCAGTGATAGATCGTTAGACTCTAGCCTGTTTCTGCTGGGTGGTCTTAATGTTCTTCCCCAGCATTATTGTTTAGAGGTTTTATTTACTCATTCATACCCAACAATCCAGATTTGCTTACTAAATCTGATGCTGTTACATTAGCTTTACCAAGAACTATTGAAAGTCTGGCAGATCTTGGCAGACTGGTCGGTCGCCAGGACTCACGGCGCTCAATTAATAAGTCATACACTTTGACTGTATCTGCAATGAGGTCATATTGATGACAAATTGATCCTGAGATTTGATCTGAAAAGTACTGGCAGCGAATAGAAATATGGATAATGTTTTTCTAGCGCCTTGCACTTCTGGTTCAGAAAAGAGTTAGGAGACACTGAGAACTAGAGAGCAGACTTCTGCTTTGCTGAGGGAGACAAAAAAAAAAAAAAAAACAGTAAAAAGAGCAGTAATGACGACTTCCTAAAGTTATACATCAGCTGAGTCCCGGAAAGATAAGCACGACTCTTGTAGATAATCAGTGAGCACAATGCCCTCTTTCTCTTCCTTCGTCTTGATCCGCATCTCACCCCCAGATCTCACTTCACTCCTCTCTCTGGTGAGCAGTTTCCTTTATCAGTGCATCTGCCACAAAAGACTGGCTTTTGTAAAAGGAAAAGATAAAACAGATAGAGAAACTGTAATATAGCCCTTATCTACTGGTAAAATCTTCTGCAGGGAACTTCCAATTAAATGGCACAATATTTTTTTGTGTGAGTCTATTTTGATTCAAAAATTTTTAATCAATTTTATTTCTTGAACTAAATGGACTTGGAAAAGTTTTACAATCAAAATGTTCAGTTTGCATTAACAGCTTTGTTATAATGGCATTTGAACTCTGTGTGTGAGACTTTTTTCTTTTTCATTCTGAGGAAACCTGCCGTACTTTCAATGTTCCTTTCTCCAGTTATCCTTTGAATAAGTTCTTATCAGAAAATTCAAAAAGCACTTTCTTTTTGAATTAGAATAATACCTTCCATATTTTTCTCACATCGATTTCATCCTTCAATTCCCTTCCCCAAGCAACTATTTCTTAAATTCCTTTCCAGGTATGGTTCATATATATACATATGTACATATATATATACATATGTACATATATATATACTTACATGTATGTATTATATTTGTGTATATATATGTATTTTTCTCCACTTAAAAATTTACACATGCTTTCACACCCTGGTGGTTTAGTGGTTAAGTCTGCAGCCTCTGACTGGCACAGTCCTCATACATCCCAAGGACTGGGGTTCAGGACCCAAGGCAGTGGGTAGTGGGGGAACAACCAGATGAACAACTAAATAAAAATAAATAATTGCTTCTTCCTTCTCTCTCTTTCTGCCTCCCAGCCTATTTGCCTTCATTCACGCTTGTATCTTTCCTTTAAAAAATTTATAATTGGTAGCTTAGTCTCCCCTGCCTATTCTGCCCCTTACTTTCTCTTGTGCTACACCTTAGAGATATTCCAGATTGGTATATATGAAGTTTACTTTTATATGTCAGCTTGACTGGAGGCAACTTATTCTTTGAGTGTGTTACTCTATCCCATTTACTAAGTGACCCCAAAGCTGCTAATTTTGAGTGGGTTGCAGGACAAGAGGGTCAGATGTGTCAGTCACAGGTGGGGATGCTGTTCGGAGTCTTTGGAAGGCTCCTATATGAGACCCTTAGAATTTTGTGGTAAGGCTCTGCCTTATTTTGTGAATTACTCTCCTTTTGAGAAACAGCTCTTGACCTTTTACTGGGTCTTAATAGAGGCTGAATGTTTAATAATGGGCCACCAAGTTTCCATGCCATCTGAGTTATGCATCATGAACTGGGTATTATTTGAGCCATCAGTCATAACATGGGTATGCAGCACTCCATCATCAGCTGGAAGAGACAGAGAGACAGAGAGAGAGAGAGGGAGAGAGAGAAAGAGAGAGAGAGAGAGAGAGAGAGAGAGAGAGAGAGAGAGAGAGAGAGAGAGAGAGAGAGAGAGAGAGAGTTGAATGTCCATAGTCCTCCTGCTATTCTGTCTCTGTCTCCTGGCTTGTACTTCTGATTCCATGGGGAGTTCCCTTTGGTCAACTGTCAGAGGAAGAGAAGACTCAGACCTGGTTTACAAGTAATTCTTCCAGATACGCAAGCATCTCTTAACGTGTCCACCTACAGTGGTACAGCCTCTTCCTGGGACATCCTTGGAGAATAGTGGTGAAGGGAAATCCTCTAGTTGGCACAACTTTGAGCAGTACATTCACTTTGCTTGACAAGGGAAATATCCAGATATGTGATTAATACTGATTCATACTTAATAACACTCATTCATGGATTGTGGCTAATAGTTTATCTGGATGGTCAGGGACTTGGCAACAACATAATTACAGACAATTGGTGATAAGAAAATTTGGGAAGAAGAATGTAGATAGACCTCTCTGAATGGGTAAAAAAAAAAAAAAAAGGTGAAGATAATTGTATTACATGTGAATGCTTATCAAAGGGTAACCTCAGCAGAAAATAATTTTAATAATTGAGTAGATGACCTGTTCTGCGGATGTCGGTCAGCCTTTTTCCTCAGTTACCCCATCACCATCTCATGGGTTAATGAGCAAATGGTGTCAGAGATGGAGGCTATCCAGAGGCTCAGCAATAGGGGTTTCCACTTACCAAAGCTGGCCTGGTTGTGCCACTGCTGAGTGCCAAATCTTCCAGAAGCAGAGACCACACTGAGTCCCCAGTATGACCCCACTCCCTGAGGGTGATCAACCAGCAGCCTGGCGGCAAGCTAGTTATACTGGACCACTTCGATCACGGTACGAGCAGGATTTTGTTCTTACTGGAAAACATACACTTTGGATATGAACTTGCCTTTCCTGCCTGCAGTGTTTCTGGCAAAACTGCTATCTATGGACTTACAGAATTCCTCATCTATCACCATGGTATGACACAGCATTGCTTCAAGGAACTTACTTCATAGCAAAGGAAGTGTGGGAAGAGGCCCATACTCATGGGCTTCACTGGTCATAACTATTGGTTTGATGGTGGAATGGCCTTTTGTAGATTCTTCTTACAGCACCAGCCAGGTGTTAATATTTGTAGGGCCAGGGCAATATTCTCCAGGTCATACGTGCTCTAAATTATTATCCACTAGCTGTTGTCTTTTCTCCCATAGACAGGATTCACAGGTTCAGGAATCAAGGAGTGGAAATGAGACTGGAATCTCTTACTATTACCCCTCGTCACCCACTAACAAAATTTTTGCTTCTTATTTCCACAACCTTATGTTCTGCTGGCCTAGAGGGCTTAGTTGCAAAGAGAGACACAACAATGAGCCCAATGGATTGGAAGTTAAGACTGCTATCAGACCTCTTTGAGATCCTTGTGCCTCCAAATCAATAGGCAAGAAGGGAGTTACTGTGCTGGGAGGGATGATCGAGTCTGATGACCAAGGGGCAGTTGGACTACTAATCTACAATGGATATAAGAAGGACTATATCTAGAACTCAGGGGATCCCTTAGGGTGGCTCTTGATTGCCATGCCCTGTGATTGAGAACAGTTGAAAATGACAACTTAATCCAGATAGGACCACATACATCCCAAGTTCCCAGGTTTGTGTCCCAGGACCAGCGAGAGCAACCAAGATGAACAACTACATAAAATAAAGTGTTTCTTCCTTCTCTGTCTTCCTGCCTACCTCTGTTTGCCTTCTTTTCCTGCCTGCACCTTCCATTTTAAAAATGTGAAGGTCTGAGTCACTCTACCAGGTAAAGAACCATGACTTGTTGAAGGCAAAGGAATTATTAAAAAGGTGACAGAAAAGGTAGTTATAAATACCAGCTATTCTCACATGGGCAGTTATAGAAATGAGGCTATAATTGCCATAAGTGTTTTCTCCTTATTTGGCTATGAGCATGTGTTTATGTATATACGACAAATATCTGTTTCTTCCCTCTCTTACTCATTTATGCAATGATTGGCTTTATAGCAAGTATTTAATGCTACTTTTACATCATCTGTATCAGCTGCAGGATATCAAGGAGAATAGTAAACATCACTCACTCATGGTCCTTACTTTCTCTTCTGGGGAAGCAGTCAGTGAGTTTTTGTTTGTACAGCATAGTTAGATCATGTTACGTGAAATTATGACTTTGCTATTGTCTTTTATTTGGAGAGTATGTTTAGTTTAAGGCAATGCATTGGGTGCTAAGTTGATAAGGGGTAGACTTGTGATATTTAATTTTATGTGTTAACTTGATCGGGTCACAGGGTGCTCAGATATTGGTTCAACATTACTTTGGAGGTGTCTCATAGGAGACACATATTATTCTAGATGTGTCTGGATAAGATTAATATGTAAATTGGTAGAATGAATAAAGCAGATTGTGTTCTCCAGTTGGGACAGCCTCATCAAATTAGTTGGGCCTCATTGAATTGGTTGAAATTCTGAATAGAACAAAAGGTAAAGGGAGAATTTTCTCTCTACTTATCTTTGAGCTGTGACACTGGTCTTCTGGCTTCAGACTCAGAACAGTACTTCCACCATCAGTTCTTCTGATTCTCAGGCCTTTGGACTTGGACTGGAACTCTGCTGGTGGCTCTCCCATGTCTCCATCCCGGCTGACAGCAGATCATGGGACTTCTCCATGGTCATGTGAGTCAATTCCTTATAAAGAATATCTTTAGATAAATAGAATATATATTCCATATGACATATAATATAGGTTCTATTTCTGTAGAGAATACAAAAGGACTAGAGTGCACACTACATAATTCTTCTACATTGTCAGATTGTACAGTACTCCCCCCGATTCACAGGGAATATATTCCAAAACCACAGTGGATGCCTGGAACCAGAGATGGTAGCAAAACATACAGATACTATGCTTTTTCCTATACATCCCTCCCTATGCTACAGTTTATAAGTAAGGCATAGGAAGATATTAACAACCGCAGTAATAAAGTAGAACAAATATAGGAACGTGGTAATAAAAATGATGTGTGTGTGGCCTCTCCAACAATATATTTTACGTACTATTTCAGATTGAGGTTGGCGGAGGGCAGCAGAAACCTTGGAAAGTGAAACTGTTTTCCAAGTGATGAGTGTGTCTAACTAAATCATTCTTATTTATATACGATTAGGCTCTTTCCAGTTTTCTAGTCTTTTTCTAACTTTATTAAATATTTGTACATGAGCTTCTTTGTGCAACTATGCTACTAGACCCGAAGACCAAGGGACATGATTGATGAATCTTAAAGAGGACGCATGTATATTTGTTCTGTGAACGTTTTGTATGCCAGCATTTGCCTTAAATGCAGTTTCCTAAGAGGAAACCTCCCTAATGCGTCTGCTGTGTACAATGTCAGGTATGCCGTATCTCCTTAAAACATATTTTCAAAACCATTATTTTCAGAATAGCTGGACAATTCATGCAGCATAATGGCTAAATTCCAGTAGATACAGTCTCTTTAAGTGGGTCTCTTGAACTGCATAAGCAAAGAAAGTGCTTTCTGCCAGCCAGAGGGATGTTGGCTCTTCTTTACAGGAAACCAAAAATCTCCTTGGGCTTCTTCTTGTAACGAACACCCACTAGAATGACGATTTTGGAATCATTTCCATTGCAAATCTCCTCTTTCCACACCCCCTTTAGAAGGCAGCTACAATATTTGGCTCCTAACCAAGGCCTGCTGTACCAACAATTCTCTAAATTTTATTTATATTTCATGTGTAGTTTGAACTCTCACTTTCGCAGGTGCCAGGTGCTGGTTTGGATACACTCCAGTGGAAAGTGCTTTCTTGTAAAATAATAAAAGTAAAATGCTGAACAAACCACCTCTTTCTATCAGACTTGCACCTAGTATACTAAAGTTAAGTACTCTAATAATGACTTCACTGTTTCCCCAAATTTTCTATCCTCAAAATTCCCTCTGCACCTGACCTCTACACCAAATATTTTGTCCTTCAGCTTCCCTAGGATGTAAATGCTTATAGTCCTTTTACATTTCTTCAGTGGTCATTTGAAAATGTCAAGAGTGTAGCAATCTGCCTTACAGCTTTCAATGGTGCCTAACATAACCCACTTACTGGTATTTCAAGCATAACTGAGATGAGAAAGCATTTAATCATTTTTAGGATTTTAAAAGATATCTAATGACTTTGCCTGTTATATTAATAGCTTTAAGATGTTTTCACTAAAAGCGACACTTTCCATGTGTTTTATAATAATACTATCTCTGCAGTGGCACAGAATTTTGGCAGGACATTCTCAGAATGCAGTTCTTAGTCCAAAGATCCTACTTGTGAAATGAGCAGCAATATTAGATATTAGGTGGATATTAAGAAAGCAGTTACCTTTTGTTTTTACTAATAAAAATTGTATTTACTTAGAAGCATTCAGAATGTCCACAAAATAACCTGCAACTTTTTTTTTGTAATTCCAGAGTTGTGTTCGTTAACAGAACTATTATTTCGTATAAGTTGCATCAGAGACAACAGAAGATGAAAGCACTGCCATCCCCACATGTAACTAATGTGTGCTGTGCACCAGCAAGAACCTGCTCTGAGTCTCCTTGCCAATTCACAACCCCCACACCATTACTGGTTCCTGAAAATACCACGAGGATAAGGCTATCTAAAGACACATACAGTAGTGTGTTAACTATACAAAAAAAAAAGCCATTGTACAGTTTAAAAACAAATCTTACACAGCCTTACATTTTAATTTTTTTCTTTAAGAGGAGTGATTTGTGTATAGGTGGGTTAAATGCTATATAAAGAGAAGACAAAAACTGGCCCTAGAACCAACTAATTCGTCCTCATGGTCATCTTAATTTTCCTCCTCCTCCTTTTTCTTCCTCTTTTCAGCCTTGACAACTCCCTTTTTTCTGCATCGGGCTTTCCTTTAGCTTGTTATGCAGCAATATCCTTTTCATAAGGCTGCTTGTCATCTGCAGCAGTGCTATTCCTCATCTTCCCCAGTTTCTTTGCAGTATCACCAGTGGCTAGGCCAGGATCCAGGATGGTCTCCTTTTTTTTTCTTTTTAAGGAAAAGTGCAGGCAGGAATAAAGGCGAGAAAGTAGAAAGAAAGACAGGAAGAGAAAGGAGGAAGCATTTTAAATTTATTTTTAGATGTCCATCTTGGTTGTTTTCCCCGTCCCAGGATGCGAACCCAGATTTCTGGAATGCATGTGGATCACACCTGTCCAGAGGCGGTGGACTCAACTGCTATTCCACCAGGGTGCACCATAGTCTGAGCTTTAAATGTATGTAAAGTATGCCATGATTTGTGTGTGCTTTTGTGTGTGTGTGTAAAGCCTCTATAAAATAACAAGAATACTCCGCTTGGCTGCCAGTATCTTTTTCACACCTTAGGCTGTGGTAGATCTCATTTTCTTTTAAACTCTAACCATTAGATGGCGGTAGATGCCCAAGAATTAACTTCCAGATGGAGGGCTGTAAGGGGGTCTTTTTTTTTTTTTTTTTTTTTTTTTTAGCTTGCTTTCATTGGGTAGCTGAGCTGACATACACTGAAGGCCCTGTATTGTGGGTGGGCATGGCAAACATTTTATTTTTGTATCTGTGTGTGAGCAGGAAATCTTAACACAGACTGCCTGATCTAGGTTCTCCAAGCATAGGATAGCATCTTGCCAGTTGGCAAAAAAAAAAAAAGCCCCAAAAAACCTCCAGAAATTTTCACAACTAACAGTCTTGATGTAAGCTATGGAACGGGTTCAGGAGAGCAGCCAGCACTGATTTAGAGATGCTTCGGCATCTGTTGCATACGGTTGTGGAGATGGTGGAGGGCTACTCGCTGGTGGGGATCGCCGCTTCACCTTGTGGACTGAAATCCCACAGCATGACCTGTGATCAACACACATTCCCTCCTGTGTGCCAAGCGCCAGAACAGAAACATAAGAGGTGCCCTCCGGATGCAGCCCGAGAACACAAAATATACACGCAGAAACACGTGCCGAGAAAGACCTAGCCTAATGAAGTGGTACTTGTGTGGTGAAAAAACGGTCCCATAGGCATTACAAGAGAGATTAGTGGGGTACAATAGTATCTAAAGGCATAGGGAGAAAGAGAGAGGCGGGAAGAGCAAGAAAAGGTAAGAGAACTCAGTGGGGCGCGCGTGGGAACCTTTGCGGGAAGTCTGGCGAGATTTAGATCCCGGAGCAGAGGAGAAATGGAGGAAGGGGTGAGGCCAAGTCCAGTTGCGCGCCGACTGCAGCCTCCAAAGGCCGGCTCCGAGGACCCTTCTCCTGTCTTCACAGAGAACTCGGGTTAAAGCAAGCTCATTTGCTAGGGCGGTTTCTCGAGCGCCATGGCCACGCGGTAGAAGCCCGCGCTCCAGCTTCCAGCAGTTACTGACTGGGACAGACAGGGCCCTTGCGGTCCGCAGCGGCCACCGAGGGGCGTGGCGAGGCCGGCATAGGGGGCGTGGCGTGGGCGGGTCCGGGTGGGCGGGGTTCCTTTCTCACTCGCGACCGCCGCCGCCGCCGTCTCTGCCAGCCGAGGGGACCGAGGGAGCGGGGTCTCCACCGCCTGCCGGTCCGCTCGCCCGCCCGCCCGCCGCCGGGGCTGCGGTGGGCCAGGATGTCGGGCTTCCTGGAAGAGCTGCTCGGCGAGAAGCTGGTGACGGGCGGCGGTGAAGAGGTGGACGTGCACTCGCTGAGCGCCCGCGGCATCTCGCTGCTCGGGCTCTACTTCGGCTGCAGCCTGAGCGCCCCCTGCGCGCAGCTCAGCGCCAGCCTGGCCGCCTTTTACGGCCGCCTGCGGGGGGAAGCGGCGGCCGGGCCCGGGGCCGGGGCCGGGCCGGGGCCGGGGCCGGGGGCCGGGGCGGCCGCGGAGCCCGAGCCGCGGCGCCGACTGGAGATCGTCTTCGTGTCCTCAGACCAGGACCAGCGGCAGTGGCAGGACTTCGTGCGGGACATGCCGTGGCTGGTGTTGCCCTACAAGGAGAAGCACAGGAAGGTGAGCGGCGCGGGCCGCGGCGCCCCCGGCCTGGGTGCGCAGCCCTCGCGTTCCCGTGAGCCGCGTCGTCGCCGCCCGTCCCGCTGCCCCCTCCACCATTTCTGCACGCTCTTTTTCTGCCGTCCCCCAGTGTCCCCTGCCTTTACTGCCCACTCTCGCAGGACCCCTCTCGCCGGCGGTGGCTCTCGCGGCAACTCTTCGGTGCCGGTGCCAGGCCGCACCCGCGGTGGGAAGTTTGACACCCCTCGGTTCCGGGCCGCGGCTCTTGTCCGGAGTAGCCGAGAGTCGGGTCTCTGCACGCTGGGAGCCTCGCTTAGCGGGGGGCCTGCGCTCCGGGGTCCCGACTCCGCGACCCCCACCCCCTCCAGAAGCTCGAGGAGGGGCCACCTCCTTTCCTCCGCCCCTGGACTCCCTGCGGGTACCTGTGGTGGGTGGGGGAGGGCGCTAGCCCCCTACCCACAATGCCCAAACCAGGAAGTTTCCTTTCTTTACAAGAGAATTCCGCCTTCGTTGGGCCCCCTCCCTCGGGACCGTGGACCTGGAGTCCGAGGCCAGGTCAGGCCGTCGACCGTGACTTTACGCAAGAAGGGAGCTCGTTCCTCTCCCATTCTCCTTTCCTCCGCCCCTCTCTCCTGCGGGCTGAATTAGTGGCCACCGGGGAGCTTTTCATTGTCTCGCTGTCCAGATGTCTCCCAGGCACTGGAACAGCTCTGTCCTTGCACATCTTGGTTGCTGCTGGGCCCCTGTTGTCTTGGCATACTTCGAATTAAATGCTGAACTCAGGCCCTAGTTGCAGATTGACCAGAACGAGGATTTTCTTTATTTTTAGGGAGATGCAATCTTGATTGTCAACTAATTGTTCCTA
The DNA here is from genome assembly GCA_004363575.1 of Solenodon paradoxus. NCBI lineage: Eukaryota > Metazoa > Chordata > Mammalia > Eulipotyphla > Solenodontidae > Solenodon > Solenodon paradoxus. Next base: position 97,876 of record RJWH01002395.1, on the reverse strand, counting down.
CCAATTTGTCGCTGAAATTAGTTTGGGTTTTTGAGTGTGTCTGTTGGATGAAAATGTCTGTTTTAATGAAAACGAATTCAGGGAATTTCATCATGAAACAAGTTTTGGAGCGCGACCACTTAATTTCTGTGCCTAATGCAAGGTGGGAATCCTTCCCTTTCTGAGGACACTCTTAGAGAGTGGGCTATTCAGGGGACGTTTAAGTTCTTCTAGGGAGGGTGGTAACGTCATGCCATGTGTTTCTTTTATGTGTGCAGACTCTTGTTGAGATGCATGATTTAGATTTAGTGAGAGTGAAAGGCTTATACTGTGACCCCCAAATGTCTCAAGTAAATCATCTGTCCCCAAGCAGTAAAAGGTACAGACTTGGGATTTCAGGTATGAAATACAGCTCAGCATACAATTTGTAAAGTTAACATTGGGAAAACATGCTTTCACTAACCACTCAGCAGCAAAACTTGGCATTATCACCACCTTTTAAGTGACTTTGCCCGTATTTGATTTATATGCTCTATAGTGCATGAGTATGAGTGGCCAGTCCTTTTTTGACTTTTTCTGAAATCTTTTTATTTTCTTTGGTGGTTATTTTTATGATTCTTTTAGGGAGTACTACTGTTCTGAGAGTGTGTTACCAAAAAATATTTGCATTATTATGGCATGTTTCAGTGGTAGACCAAACTTTGTGTAAAATAATATCCTTATTGGGTAATACAAGTAATTTCTCCTTTTGAAACATATCATGATGGTAAAACATTACAGACCTAAGGCTATTGCTGTGTTGTTGTTGTTGTTTTTAACTATGGGATAAATACATTTTCTGAATAGTAAAAATTTAGAGCAAATTGAGATGTTTTTATGAATATTTAATGCTTTTTCTTGAAAAAGAGTATTTGATATATACGACATAGGCCATGTCGTATATGTTCTCAATTCCTTGTCAGTCCCTTTGCTGGTGGGGGTGGGTGGGACTATCCTGCACTCCCAGCCTGGACCTGCTGTTCCACCAGAATGAGTGTCTGGATGACACAGGTCAGATTTTCATTTGAAAATACAATTCAGAATGTTACCCATGCCCAAACTGTGATGTATTAGCATCTTAAAATTTTATGTTTTGCTCAGTTTTTCTAATACCAAATAATTTACTTTGGTCTCTAAAACAAGTCCAGTTTTCAAGAAAATAGTTTTGCTCCTGGATGTTTATGAGTAAGTATCAAAATCTGGTCCTAGAAATATTTTTATTTGTGCTGCCACACGAGGTAAAAGACATTAGCTGTGTTTCTCACAGAAAATACTCTCTTGTAAATGACAAAATGACAAAAGCTATGTTCTCACTTTGAAAGGAAATATCTTCCTCCTTGAAAGCAAAAAAGACATACATGTGTTTTTGTCTCTCTTCTTTGGAATTGGGGTGCTTAGAAGTCTATAAGCTTGTGATGCCAATTCCACCTTAAGACTAATGAAGTCAAGGCACTCAGGCTACTGGAGGGATGGACAGTTACCTTCTTGTCTGTATTATTTCACCAACTATAAAAAATAGCCTTAGAAAGAGATTTTTGTTTTACACTGAGGGAAAACCAGAGTTCCAGATTACTAATTTTTTTAAGTTCTCATTAACATTTGCTCTTTACAATCATTCATGTACTTCTTCCCATTGGGAGAACTAAGGATATGGTTCTAATTAGTTATTGGCTGGCATTTCTCTAAAGAAAATTGAAAAATTATGGTGGGGAAAGAAAATGCTGTGTGGTATTTCTTTTTTTCTTTTTTTAATTAATTTCCCCTCTATATAGTAAAAAAGTCTGGGGATGACCATATATGTTAAGCCTGCATTTTACCTGGCTCGTCTCACCTTGAATGGAGCGGTGAGAAAACACCAAAAAAAGGGAATCCAGCATTTAAAAAAAAAAAAAATGTATATATATAAAGTTTTTCTGTTTCTGCTTGTTTTAGTGGTAGGGGCAAAAGTAATTGAAGTTTCATTTTGGGACTTCAAAGTACACACACATAAATAGCTGTGTAGAAATTATAATTATGTGATCATAGAACTTTGAGTGCATTTATAAGAGCAGTTTTGTCAGGAAACCTAATCCTGAAGTTAAGGCAGCTAGACTTGTTTTAATAAGTAGGTTTGTTTTTAAGTAGACATTTTTGAGATTTCTGGAGAGAGGGTGCGAATGTGATGAAGAGTTGGAAAGTGGTAAAGACTTGAATTTCTGGTATTTGATCTCTCCCTTTCAGCTAATGTAAGTCGCTTAGTTGTTAGAACTGGAGAGTGGACTCTAGGACTCAGCATCATATGGAAGCGCTGGTTCTGGTCTGAAAGCCATGGGACTCAGCTTTGCCTGTTCCGGGTACCGGATGGACAACATTTGCCCAGGCATCATGGGTGCGCTGACATCAAAGGATGCGGGACCACTGGTCTTGTTCTAGAAAGGTTTGCTGGGGTCTGGCTTAGTCCCAGAACTTCTTGCCCAATAGAAAGGGGAAGACAGAGTCGGGGTGGGAGGGTAGTAGAGGCAGAGGGCTGTGGTCTAGCATCTACATGCTCCAGCCAGAGGAAGTGGGTCCAGCCTCCTGCTTCTCTGTGTGGGTTTGTTTGCTCCGGGTGCTTCTTGCTTCAGACTAAATCGGAGCCATGGCCTAGAAATTCAGCTGGATTCCTTTGCATCTTGGGAAAGGACAAGATTTAGTACCAATTCAACATACAGCAACATCTCTTCCAACTCTTTTTCCCTCAAATCTAGATGCCATAGCCACTGAGACAAATTATTCTATGACATTAATAGTTCACTGCCTTTTTTTCTTAATTACTCACTCCCAAGGTGGTAAAAGTGGGCAAAAAGGCATAGCTTTGAAACTTGGATTTTCTGCCTTCCATATAAGAAGCCTGAACCAGCCAGGACAAGCTTTTTTTTTTGACTGTTTTTCTAGGTTTGGATCAGTCAAATAAAAGAGAAGAGTCTATGAAAGTAGTTAAGAGCAATTTTCCTTGAGAGGCTTTTTCCTCATTTCATTATTTGTAATGTATTTTTTTATTCTCTGCATAATGAAGTGGTCTACTGTAGTGGCTAAAAATACAAACTTTTGTCCATCTGCCTGAGTTCACATCCTGGCCCTGCCATTTTTTAGCTGTGTGACCCTGTGCAAGTTGTCCTGCATCTCTGTGCCACAGGTTCCTCATCTGTAAAATGGAGGTGATACTAACATGTCTTCAGGATCGTTGTAAAGACTACATGAGACAATATACACATGCTTGGCACATAGCAAATGCCACCTATCAGTATATGTTAAAACATTATAGCATTCAGTGATTCATAGCTTGAGCCTTTGGATTATATATACAGCATTGCGAAGCTTATGAATCCTCCGTGTGTGTATGTGTATACTTATGTGTGCGTGTGTTTAAATTTTCAGACAAATAACTTTTACAAGCATACAAGGGGATATGGTGAAGAAGTTGAAAGAATTGCCTTAGAAGAGATCATAATTGAGGAGAAAACCTAGAAGAATGAAACAACAAAAGCAAATGAGTATAGAAATATTCTGTTTCTTAAAGTTCTGGAATAGTACTGATGTTTATATGGAACCCCATGCTTATACTTGCCAGTGAAACTCAAGACAGCAGATCAGTACAACTGAGGCACGCTGAAAGATAACAACCTCAAGATGAGAAGGCACCCTTCTTGAGAGAGATTTTGTGCTCAGTGATCATTTTGTGGCTGCGAGGTGTGTCTCCTGGTGCTGGAGGTTTCAGGGGTGCCGCTCTTTTACATGGCAAGTGGATGGTGCCCAGTTTCTGGAGCAGTAGAAACCTCACCCACTAACACAGAACTGCTTCCTTTCCCAGCTCTGGAATGCTGTAGGATAGGTTTGCTCAGACTTGTAGCCATTGCAGGTTTAATACCTGTCTTCCAGTCAGTGGCTTAGACCTTACTGACTAACTGTCCACAGCTCTTGCTGATTTCTCTTCACATATGGATTGGAATATGATCCAGAGCACAAAGGAAAACAGTGGGTATTGAGGTTAGAGTCATTGATTTCATTTACCCTGTTTTGTTTTTTTTCTCTACCTTCTTTTTCACTGTTCCTTTTGGTGGCAAGCCTTGTTTTCATAGCTATGCAAGTTTGAGAAAGAATGCTTTGTGTTGTATATAGCTGGGGTGGGGGATGAACAAGTCCCTCTGTTTCAGGGGAGTCTTTTTTTCTGAGAGAGTTTGGGGCTCCATGTTCCAGCTAGTTCCATTCTGAACTAGACTGGGCTCTTTACTGCAGGATTTGATTTCAAGGGGATAGATAGGTTTGGCATAGGATTTGTTTTCTTATTTTTTCTTCATGTTCTGAATTCCCAGTGGTGCTCAACATTAACCACCAGGGTGCTTAGTTTTCTGTATTTCATTAATTTACCATTTGGTTATTCAAAGACACTCAAAGAAAATGGCTATGCATTTAGAATCTTTTTTTTTTTTTTTTTTTTTTTTTTTCTGATTCTTGCAGGAAGCTCTTGCATACTGTTGCTTTATGTATTGCTATTATTTTAAAAGTGTGATGTATCCTGATGAATCAGGCACTAAGTCAGAGGCTGGGGTGCAGACCATGTATAGCCCAAGGCCCCAGGTTCAAGACTCAGGGCTGGGAGAACAACCAAAAATAAAAATAAATAAAACTATTTCTTCCTCATCTTCCTTCTACTGTTTGTTTTAAAGAGATTTCAAAGTAATTAAGAATTCTTGAGTTTCAGGAGTTAACCTTGATTTTCCTCCACTACTCATATCAAAAAAACATTGAGTCTTGTTGATTCAATCTCAGTAGCTTTGAATTTAGATCCCTTCTCTCCATTCCTACCATCACTGCTTGAGCTCAGGTTTCTTCTGAAGCACTGTGTACCAGCAGCCTTATTCTGAGGTTCCTTGCTTCCGGTCCTGGCCCCTGAAATGATTCTCAGTCACACACCCATCTGTGACCCTCCTACACATGACCAGTATATGATTTGAACTACATGCAGCTCCCCACTAGTTGACAACACACGATCTCTGACAAGATGAACCCATTGATCACTAACTTGGATGTTGCTGTAATGTCAAGCTGCTGTCAAGCCTTTCTAAGCACTCATTTCAGTTTTTGTATGTGCCTTATAGACTGGAAGCAAACAACTCGTGGACTAGTCCTGGTCTGCAGACCCAACTTCACATCACACTTCTAGACTGTTCCCAAAATGAAGACAAGTCCAACAGCACATGGTCATGCCACTCTCCTGCTTAAGAATTCTTCAGTAGTTCTTTGGGGTCAAGTCCAACCTCTGGAGCAGTGGTCCCTGACTGAATATTCTTGGCCTCATCTCTATTAAGTTCCTTGAGGCCAGAACCTAATTAAAGGGTAGGGAAAGATGATCAGTGTTTAGTATGGAGAACTGGATAATAAGATCACAGGAAGCTGGCATGTGCCTTTAGATTGGTAGCTTGAAAACATGGTAGTTTTCACTCCATGTAAGTTGGAATGTACACTTTTACTACTATTTAGATTGATTTTAACAGTTCATGTTAGTTGGATCTTAACTGATTTGTAGAATTGTATATAGCCACAATATCTGGGTGTTTTATTTCTTAATGAGTACTTTTAATAGCACTTAAATGAGCAAATGGACATGTAACTCCATTGCTCTGTAATTCTGTGCTCAAAATAGGAAAAGACATGGCTCACCATTTTTTAAATATCAAAAATCTTAGTCCATTAAAATAGTCTTCTGTCTTCAGACCTATCATTCAGTGCTTTTGTTTGTTTCTTTCTTTCCTTCTTTCATTTTATTTAGTTGTTCACACTGGTTGTTTCTACCCTGGACCTGGGACTCAGTGGTATGTGGGCTATTGTCCTAACTCCTGCTCCACGAGGACCCACCTTTTTTTTTTTTTTTAATTCATTTTATTTTTATTTAGTAGTTCCTTGCTTTTCTATTTCACAAATAGTTTCTCAAACATCTTTCTTTCAGGGAACTAACAATGCATGCATATTATGTCTCCAGCAATTAGTAATCTGTAGATATTAAGCATTTTAGTTTTTCAAAGAATGTTCGTGTTGCAGAACTGAAGCAAAGAGAACTGATTATTAGATCAGGGTCACAGTGTTGGATGAAAGGGCTCTGCTGAACTCCCTTCAATTTAGCTTGGTTTTTTCTGTTCATGAAATTACATCTTAAAAAATGTTCACATCAAACATTCTCCGTAGACAGCCAGCGAGGGAACTGAAAGTTCTCTTTTCAACAAATGGCTTTCAGTGTGGATTCACTCTAGATATGCATAGAAGACTCTGAAATAAGATAGAGGTAGTTTAACCACTTAAAACATTTACTGTTGCTTTTAAGACAGGAGAACCAGAACTTCTTTTCTGTTGCTGCCTTTCCATGGTGGTGGTTTCTAAAGGCCTTTTTAATGATTTAGCTTTTTTTAGATCAGCCAGGGAAGTGCCCCCAACTCCCCTTCATCCTATGCAAAGCCTGCGGGCTGCTTTAGTGCTTTTGTTCAGAGACAAAATTGAACTTCAGGTATCCTGCCGAGATCCTAGGACTAAATCAGTCCTCCCTTTTATGAGGTTTTCAGAAACTGCTGTTGTAACTTCCAGTGAAATCTCAAACATGTGCTTTCTGCTTTATGACAAGTAAGAAGTATAGTAATTGAAAGTTGCCTGAATGCTGTTATTCTGGATTGAAACCCTGTAATGGAAACTTTTGTTCTGTGGCATCTGTAATTAAAAGCAAACATAAATTTTCTGCTGCTTTCTGGTCATAACTCTTGGTCATAACCAGATATGTATAAACTGCACTTCAGAAAATCATTCTGAAAAAACAATTTAACTTGGAGTGCTCTGGTTGAGTAGGCATTGGGCGCAGTCCACATACATCCCAAGGTCCCAGGTTTGCATCCTGGTGCTGGGGGAACACCAAGGTGAACCACTAAATAAAAAAATAAATCAAATGTTTCCTCCTCCTCTCTCTTCCTGCCTGCCTCTGCTCGCCTTCATTCCCGCCTGAAACTTTCCTTTAAAAAAGTTTTTTTAACTTGAAGTTTAGCATTCCTTTCTATTACATCTATCATTCACTCCTCATTGGATTATTTCTATGTAGACTCCAATTACAGGTAATTGAAGTGATATTACTACAGTTAATAATGCTTTTATCTTGGATCATTGTTGAATAGTCATGAAGTAGGGTGTGGTGGGTTTTGCTGTTACAGGGATAAGATTTCCTTCTTTGTTTTCCTAGTAGAATTTTATAAAGATGAATTGGTTTCACAGTTTTTTGTTTGTCTTTTTTGGTCAATATCCCTGGGATAAAAATTCAAATGGATTTAGTCTGTTTAAAATCAGAAGATATTGCCTCTTTCCCCCTTTAAACATAGTTAGGTCAAAACAGTTTTCTTTTGATCGTGGTGGCTCATAGCACAGCTGCTTCATCTGTTACTCATTTTTCAGGGTTTGATGTGAAATAAAAAGATTGGACAGAACAACATGCAGCAGGGAAAATCACAGTGTGTCACCCTCTGGGTCTTGAATGACAGTGAATGTGAGTGTGAAGTCATTGTTTTTTTTAGTTTTGGGCATGTGCTTGACTGCAACCTAAAAAAGCATTTATACCCACAGACCTTTAAAACTATCCCATTATTAATAAGCAAATGTTTAAAATCTGTTGCATAGTAGATAAGAGTATAGACTGTGGATTTTGGTTTCCTGGGTTTGAATCCTGTCTTACTTTCTATCACTGTAACTTTGGTGCAAGTTACCTAACCTTGTTTGTCGCTAGTTCCTATTCAGTAAAATGGTTAATAGTACCAACCTTTTAGGGCTTTGTTAAGGATTAGATGAGTTAACATTCTAAAAGTACTTAGAACGGTACTTGTGATTATGGTAAGTGCCATTTAAATGTTTACTTGGATATTTTAGGCACTTGGGTATTTCATTCCATATTTATGGTTGTTCAGATTACAGGAGAGAATTCTCAGCTTTTAAATTTCTTTGTATCCCCTCTCCCCAGCCCATGACACCTAGTTCTTTGCATCCATAGTCATGTCACGTAATCTGGTTTCTCTTCAGTTTCTTACTAGGATAGCAGTGATTACTTGTCAGTTGTTGATCTGATAATACGTTCATGTCTTTGAATATGGGTATGATTCTAGACTTTCTCTTTGACTAATTGCTAGCTCGGTTTTACTGAATGGATTCTATTTTCACTTGCGAGCTGGGAGAGGCTAGGGGAGAGATATTGGTCTGTGTATATTTCTCCTGCTATTTATTTTTTTTTAAACATTTTATTATTGAAAATTTGAAACATTACAGGTAGAGAAAATAGTACAGTGAGTCCCCATGTATCCAGCACCCAAATAAGACCATCATCAACACCCACTGACCCTGCCCCCACAGCATTATTTTGAGGCTACTCTTAGACATTTATTTCCTTGATAAGCGTTTCACTCTTTTTAAAAAACATGACCACGATATCATCATACCTAAAAACCCTAGTCACTTATTGTCAGCACATATTCAGTCAGCATTTAAATTTCCCTGATTGTCTCATGACCCCATCCCCACACAACCCCAGTTTTGTTTTGTTTTTTTAATCCAAATCAGGTTTGTGCGTTGTATTTGGGAGATATGTCTCTAAAATCAGTCTCTCTCTCTGTCTCTCTCTGAAAGGTACAAGTAGGAATGAAGGCAAGTAGGCAGGCAGACAGAAAAAGAGAGGAAGAAGAAGCATTTTATTTATTTCGTTGTTCATCTTGGTTGTTCCCTCTGGTCCTGGGAATGTGAACCTGGCTGGGTACTTGGTATGCGCATGGCTTGTGCTGTCTGGAGGCTTTTGAGCCTTTGAGATTTAATTTTTAGTGTTTTAACTAAATTTGGGATGGAATCCTATGACACACCATTAGAGCCCTCCATGCAGGCTAGTGGTGGTCTGTCAGTCAGTTGTTTAACCACCACAAATGCAGCCACTTCTAAGTCTACTTAACTATTTATTATTCAGCTCATATTTCTCTGTAGGTTAGCATGTTTATCACAGGAACCTTGAGCTTAGCCCGAAATCACTTAGAGATTTGCTGTTTCCCTTTTAAGGAAAGATTGTGTGAAATGACTTGTGTTTGGTGAACCCATGCTTCTTAATTGATCTCTTCTTTTTCTGTGTATTTAATAAGTGTACGCTGTGGAATCGATCTAAGAGTTGATGTCAGTTTCTGCAGAATCTCCCCCTTTTGTCCTTTGGAAACTTGCTGAGTTTGATATCTGTTGGTTGCTGGTGATGAAATCACTGACACTAGTTTGGTAATCTAGGGCACATTTTCTCCCTTTTTAATATAACTCAGCCCTTACAGGAAGAGAGTTGCTAGATTACTTGGCATGTGTGGAATGCTTGCACAAAGACCCTGTAGGAATAGTTGTGACCAGACACCCTTGTTGGTGTGTAGTTGAGAGCAAGCACTCTGTCCAGGACACCCAGATCCTGCACCTTCTCGTGTGAGCATAGTGGCTGCCTTACCCTCATCCCAGTTCTCCCTTTCCCTTGTGGTCTCATTAGGACATTAATAGAGCCTGAGGGAGTCTTTTCCTTAATGTCATTCTTTACCACCAGGCTCAGGCAGGCTGAGAATCAGGCTGGCTAATTAAGTGTGACATTTTGTTTCAAAATTAGCAAGAGACAGTAGCTACAAAGCAATTCTATGTCCTTGTGTGGATAGATTTCTTTTTCTTAATATTTGACTTTGTAGGAGGAATTATTCCATTTATTTTGAATATTTTATCTTATTTTTAAGTGGATTTGTATTAAATAGGCAAGGGTATTTGCCTATTTAAGGCTGTGCATTAATCCATTACACTTTTTGCAGTTTGGTACCTAAGCATTTTGACCTTTCAAAAGGTCATGAGGATGAACTGCAATTAAATGCCTTGAAACACTGGGGGAAATCACTTTCCTAAATTTGCAGAAGGTCGCTGGCTTCAATCCTCCTCAGATGCATTGTTTTAAGCTCTTACAAATGTTCTTAAGAGTAAAATACTAGTTAATACCACTAGAACATATTCTCTTTCATTTGGATTTGTGGGAAGTATTAATTTTCAGGGACTGTGGTTTGAATACTACTTTTGAAGTGCTTTTTGAAGCATTGCTTTCTTGTGAAGGCTCACTTAATGACTTTTTGTCTGAGATCATCTGAGTCTGTCCTTCAGTTGGTGTGGTCACAGAAAGAGTTGTTACCAGGCAAATCCGTATTCTTGGGACAAAACAGGGTATGCCTTCAAGGGGAAAGTGGGGTTTGTTTGTGTGCATGTGCAGCTTCCACATGGCTCCACTTCTGTTTACATTAAAAAGCCATTTATATTCCTTTACTCAGCATATGCTTAAATATTATTTTTCCACTTATTTTTTTCCATTTGTAAGAGAAAGCCAACATTTCATTTTTTTAGTTATAAAAATAATCTTCTTTCCAAAGACAACCACTGTTAATAGTATCTTGTTTATTCTTCCAAAAAAAGAGACATATACTGCATATATAAATGTGTATGGGTATGCCCTGGTGGAGTAGTGGTTGGGTCCACCGCTTCTAGCCAGCGTATGTCCCAAGGTCCTGGGTTTGCTTGGGTGATGGGGTAGGAGGGGGACAATCAAGATGAACAAATAAATAGAATAAAAATGCTTCTTCCTTCTCTTTCTTCCTGCCTGCCTGCCTCTGCTCACTTTCATTCCTGCCTGAAATTTTCCTTTAAAAAAAGATACACACACATATGCTTAGATAATTTTAACACAGATTAAGCATTTGAAAATAATTTTTATTTTCTGAAAGGATAGTACTTTCTTGTGTTAAAATTTTTTTTCAAATAGAATAACAGGCTTTCAAGGAAAAGCGAATTTCACTTCTGCTGAATGTAGTTCACCTCCTGGGAAGCAACCACCATTATCAGTTGCTTGTATGTCTCTTCAAAGGTACTTTGTACATATACAGGCATGTATATGTGTGTGTGACCTGATGCATACTTTTTTTTTTTATCACAATTTTTTAAATAGACCTTGCTCAGATTCTTGGCTGCTTTTACTGTCTAGGGTGGGTAAGGACTAGAAAGTCATTACATAGCCCTCTGGTAACTTCATTTCATATCTGCTTTGGTAATGAACCCAGCACAGACAGAATCCTCCAGATTAAGTCTGTCCTAGAAGGAAAATGTCTTCTCCTGTTGTGCCCTGGTGTCTAGAATAGTCCACGTATATACCAAGGACCCTAGTTCGTGAGATTGCAGGGATGGGGAGAGAAGTGATCGTTAAGATGAACAACTAAATAAAATAAAATAAATGCTTCCTCCTCCTCTCTCTTTCTGCCTGTCTGCCTACTTACCTCCATTCCTGCCTGCACCTTTCCTTTAAAAGAAAAAAAAAAAAAAAAAGTGACTTACCCTGACATGCTCATTAAATACATGGGGCTGAAAAGATCTTTCAAAGCAATGTTCCCTGTCCTCAAGAAAGGACCCCTCTAGGACTGACATAGGTAATGAGAAAACAATGTCTGAGATTCCTACTCCTGTGCCCTGCCATCGATAAATTAATAAGATTCGTTCTCTGAGGCTATCAGTGTTTCCTTCCAAGAATATTTGGTTTCATAAAGGGACAAAAGACTTCCCCATGCTGGGCATCTATATTATGCTGTGCTATTGTTAATTAGGCAACTTGTATTTAAAATAGGTTTTTACTTACTAAAGTGTGCTGCATTTTTAGAAAATACATCACCCCCAGAATCCAAAGTTATGAAATAAAGGGACTATGACTATTATTATTGTTTTTGGTTAATTTTTTTATTGAGATAACATTGTTTTACAAAATAATGTAAGTTGAAATGTGCAGATTCATTCTTTATTAGATATCTGGTAACACGCCACATATACCACCAAATTTCTAAGAGTTCTCTGTCACTGTCCATTGAACGCTCACCATCCTTTGCTCCCCTCCCCTCTGGTAACCTCAGTTCTGTAGTCAGTGTTCAGGGGTTTTTGTGTTGTGTGTTCATTTGCTTTTTCAAAAAAATACATATATACTGTACACTAAATGAGATCATCTAGTATTTGTCTTTATCCTCTGAAGTATTTCACTTAGCATAATCCCCTCTAGTTCCATCCAAATGGCAGGATTTTATCATTTTTTATGGCTATGTAATATTACATTGTGTATATATTCCACACCTTGTCCATTCATCTGTTGATGGGTACTTAGGGTGTTTCCATTTCTTGGGTGTTGTAAATAATGCTATAGTAAACATGGAGGTATGTGTATTTCTTCGAATGAGTGTTTGTGTGTGTGTATATTTTGTTGGTTTTTGGGGGTGGCGGGTTGGTAAATACCCAGGAATGGGATAATAGGATCATATGGAATTTCCATTCTCAGTCTTTTGTTAAAGCGTTCCCTTTTCTCTGTATCCTGGATAATGCTTGTTGTTTCCAGTCTTTTGGAAAATAGCCATTCTCACATTTGTGAGGTGATAGCTCATTGTTGTTTTGATTTGCATTTCCCTAATAAGAAGAGATGAGAAACATCTTTGCATGTGCCTGTTGGCCATCTGTATGTCTTTTTTAGAGAATTGTATATTCAGATCTTCTGCCCATTTTTTTTTTTTTTTTTTATTGGATTGTTTGTTTTTCTGTTAGTGAGTTTTATGAGTTCTTTATATACTTTGGATATTAACCCTCATCGAATTTATGATGTACAAATATCTTCTCCCATTTAATAAGTTGTCTTTTTATTTTGATGATAGTTTCTTTCACTGTGCAGAAGCTTTCTCATTTGATGTAGTCCTGTTTGTTTATTTTTGTTTTTGTTTTCCTTGCTGCTGGAGTCAAGTCCCCAAAGATTTCCGTAAGGCTGATGTGTTAGAACATATTGCATATATTTTCTTCTATTTTATGGTTTCCAATCTTAAATCCAGGTCTCTAATTTATTTCGAATTAATTTTTGTTTAGGGTAGTAGAGAGTCACCTAGTTTCATTCGTTGCATGTGGCTGTCCAGTTTTCCTAACACTATTTGTTGAAAAGACTTTCCTTTCTCCATTGTATGCTCTTGGCTCCTTTGTCATAAATTAAATGACCATATCTGAGTTTATTTCTGGGCACTCATTTCTGTTCTACTGAATGATCTTTTTATTCCAATATCATACTGTTTTGATTACTGTTGCCTTATAGCATAGTTCAACATCTGGGTGTGTGATACCTCCACTTACGTTCTTTTTGCTAATGATTGCTTTAGCTGTTTGGGGTCTCTTGTGATTCCATACAAATGAAAAGGTGTTTTTGTTGTTGTTGATTTCCTTGAAAGATGCCATTGGTATTTTGTTGGGATTGCATTAAAGTTGTCTGTTTCTTTGGGTAAGATGGCCATGTTAGCAACATTAATTTGGACATACTCCAGTAGCCTAGTGGTTTAGCTCAGTGGATGCAGTTCACATACATCCCAAGGTTCCCGATTTAAAACAACTAAAATGAATGAATGAATAAATAAATAAATGAAACAAATAAAATGCTTCTTTCTACTCTTTCTTCCAGCCTGCCTAACTCCTTTTAACAACAAAGAATGGAAAAGGAATTGTCGGTTTAGAAGAGAGAATGTTTTCTGAACAGTTACTCATAAATGCAGAGTAAATGTAGATCCTGTAGGTCAGAACAAAACTACCATGATGTTGACCTCATTTTACCTTCACGAAAGGGATTCTTGACAGCCGTGTGTAATAGTAAAGGGATATTGGAAATGCTCTAAAGAAGCGTTTTGGAGCATTTAAGTGAATTATCGTGCTCAGGATTCTGTGGAATGGCTGTTGAAAATGGAGTTACTGGCCTTTGCTTGAATGTAGGGCTACATCTCCGATGAGCAGGATTCAGAATTATGCAGACACTGTGATTACAGTGCTATTCGAACAGATGTGTAAGAAGTTTGAAGTAAACATCTCAAATTGCTGATCCTTTTGTTAGAAGGGCAATGGCATCTGTGGAAGTGAGTCTCTGATTTTCACATGTTCTGAATGTAATCACCTTGTCAATGCAAGCAAATCTACATGAAGAAAATAATAGGTCTCTGGTCCTGAAAGAGTGTGCATCCAGTTTTTGAATGATTTGTTTCAGTGCAGGGTTTTTCCCTCTTTTGATCTAGTTAGCAGTTTAGTGGTGTTTTCAGAGATGAGTAGGTAACCTTCCTCATCATTGTGTCTTATTGAGCAAAGGAACACGGGGGATAAGAATCGGCCTGCACCTACTTCAAGAAAGCTTTCTGGAAAGAATAACTTGAAAGTGACCTTTGAAAATGAGGAGGAGGGTAGTCCCGCGGATTAGGAAAGACAGATATTCCAGATATAAATAACCATGTGGGAATGAAGGGGAAAGTTGAGAAGGAGAAAGTTCATTTGATCCAGCTAATGGGTAAGTATGGGATGGAGAGAGATGATGCATGCTTGAAAACTAGTGAGTGATGAGGCTTCCCAAGCTTAGTGGGAATATTTTTACCTTTTATAAGGAAAACAAAAGTTCCTTGGCAGATGACCAGGAAGATATATTTTAGGCGACGCTGATTTGGAGGTGTCCAAAGACACTGGAAGACTGAAAGCTGACTGCAGTGGTCGTTTGCAAGGTGATTGTGGCTTATCTCAGGGGTGTGGGCTTGGAATGAGAAAGGAAGTTCAGATTCCAAACATGCCACATAGTAAGAAACAGATGCTTTTCCACCATGGAGGCCAAAATCAAACTGAAGAATCTCATCCCTGGGCAGGTTGCAGAAATGCATTTGCTATATTCTTCCTGGGATCATAAAGAAGAAACTCTGGGTTTATGGCTTCTGTTTAGTAAATAAGGGAAATTCCTCTAGTGATTTTCCACTACTGTATAGTGTTGGGAAGAAGGGGAGCAATGGCAGGGACTAGGAAGCTCCCAAACCGGATTTTTCAGTTATGTGCTCATATTGCAAAAATCAGTTTACACTTTTCATTGCTTTATATTGGCACTGCGCAGCTAGTCACATGCTTTTTGAATATATCTCATTTGCCTCAAGCAGTGAATGTAGAGAAAGAAATAGCAAAATCCCTGCTCTCAAAAGCTTTTATCCTGTAGCTAGGGAGATAAGGCATGAGCTGTCCATATAAATTCTGAGTCTCTATGGGATACTGTCTTGTGCTTTGGCTCTGATAGGGATGGGGTTGCAGTAGAAACCCTGAGAGTCCTGTGATGTAGTCAGACAGTAGCCTGAGAGGCTGACCCCCTCTTGTAGATGACCTGGTTTAGATCCATCTCCTACACTCAAGTTTTAAGCATGTGGGCTACTTAATCTTTCTGAGCCTTAGTTTCCTCATCTGTAAAATGGGAATGATAGTTGTACCTATCTTGTAGGGTTGTGGTGGAAATTTGAGATGACAGATAATATAAAAAACCCTCAGTATAGTGTGAGTCACATGGTAACTGGTCAGGAGGAGGTGAACATTGTTCTGTTCACTGGACCAGAAAATCACGAGGGCAGGGACATTTGTGTTCTTGATGATTGTGTCATCTGTATTAGTACATTCAGTATATCTTGTTAATAAATACTTGGCACAATTGCTTATTGAAAGATTCTAAGAATGAATGGTTTGGACTGACAGTTGAGGAGTTGGCAGGATTCAGGTAGAAAGAGGAATGGAATTCCAAACATAAAGGTGAGCCTCAGAGTTAAACAAAGGCATACATTCTTCTGTGTATTTGCACTAGAATCATAATTAAACAAATGCTCTTATTACATAATATTGGGCAATGTGATCATCGAATGTTAAACTGGAAAGGTTGGGGATTATGGAGCAGCCCCCTTCCTTTACAGATGAGGACACTAAGGCTCACAGAGGAGGCAGTCACATGGTTGACAGTCCTCTAGTTTGGGTCCCTCATGGCTGGATCAGTGGTGTTACCTGGCATTCTTCTAGTGGCCCATTAAAAGTCTAACTAGTGTCAGTAAGACATTGTCAAATTTTGTTCATAGAAAAGAGAAAGAAGCATCTAAAAAAAGAAACAGTCTGTTTTTCCTGAGTAATTTTATGTTTCTTGGCTTCTAGAAAGCAGAATGATTTTTCTGGTCCCAGGAGCCTGTTCCTGAGAGCAGAGCTGTTTTCCTCTGGAAGGGCCAGGGTTAGGTCAGGGGTGCCGGCCAGACCTCCTCCGTGGAAAGCCTCAGGTGACTTGTAACTCATTGCTGAAGACACACACACGTTACATCACTGAATAACAGCGCAGAGCACTTAAGAAGGGGATGACCAGGGCTGAAATATGTGAAACGTAAAGGAAAGGATTTAAAAAGAGCCAGGTGCTTCGATTTGTGAGTCTAGGCTGATGAGGCTCATAAGTGTTAAAGAGAAATTCCATTCAGATGACTCTACGGTCACAGTATTTTTTCCTGTTGGACCAGCAGGGAAGGGAGAGGAGGCACATTATCCCAGGGCCTGTCTAAGCAGTTAGTGCCCTTCCCGTGTTGAGGGATAGCTGTGACCTGAACCCTTGGCACCCAGCCCTGAGTTGAGGGTCACGGGAACTTGCCCTGTGCTTTGAGGAGGTCATTCCAACCTGTGCAGGAAGAGAGAGGCAGGATAGAGAAAAGCAAAGTCAGCACAGGGAAGCCCTGGACACATGGTTGACCGGGGCCTTGAGTGTTTGGAAAGGCGCCCCTGGGTCAGACCAGCTGTCTTACTAGAGGGAGAATGTAGATGTTCTGAAACTTAGGAGCAGGAATTGTTTCTAAAGCTAGTTCTTTTTACATATAAATGGTCAATAGGCATGAAAAAATGCTCATATTACTTCTTATTAGGAGAATACAAATCAAAAGCATAGTGAGAATGGCCTATATCAATAAGGCTAGAAGCAAAAGGTATTGATGAGGATGTGAGAAAAGAGAAAGAACACTGTTGGGAATGTAAACTGGTACAGCCACTTTGAAAAATGGTATGGAGATACTGCAGAAAATTAAAAATAGTGGGAGGGAGGTGGGAGGTGGGAGCAAAGGGTAGTGAGGGTCCAGTGGGCGGTGGTGGACTGTTAGAAATTTGGTGGTGGGTGTGGTGTTCTATACATTTGCAGAAGAATGAACCTGTGCTGCTAAAATTTATACAGTGTTGCAAATCAGTGTTATCTCATTCTTTTTATCTTGGCATACTTTCTGAAACTCAGCATTAGTCGTCTTAAAGCTGTGATTTGAAATTTGCTATACAGAAGAGATGTAGCGTGGAGTCACACAAGATGACTGTGCATAGTCCTCTCCTACTGCAGTGATGTGACTGCAGTCCCTCCATCATGACCATGTACAGAACCTATTTTACATGTATTTCTGTTTAAAGACCCTTTATTTGATATAGTTGATTCATTAGTATCGAACTCATGGCCACAGCATTCTAACCCCTATCTGAACAAAGCTTATCTAATGTATTTTCTCTGTAGGGCACATTACAGCCGTCTTCTGCTTAGGAACACTAATCAACACTTCGACACTCCATGGGGGGGCCATTTGAAACAGTGACATCACCAACAGAAAGCCCCAAAATGTGGCACTAATGTACCTCAAAAAGGACATTGAGTATGAGAGCTCAAACAAAAAGGCAGAGCGTTGCCTCGTTTGACCTCAGCTGGAAACATGCAGCGGTGTGACTCAGATTTTTTTTTTGACTGCTCTACTCATTTCTTCGAATAACCAAAGTATTGCTAGATTGATTTTGGGGTTACAAATATACTTTAGCAAGTGGATGAATTCATAGATATGGAATTTGTGAATAATGAGTATTGACTATACCCAGTTTCCCAAAATAGTAAGCTAAATATGCAGAACAGCCTTTATAATTTAATCCTGCTTGGCCTTAGAGAGCGCTTGAGCCAGCCGCTTTATGGAGACGTGGCCATGACAGGAACACGGAGCCCCATCATGGTATCAGTGCCCTTCTGCGAGGGTAGTGGAGCTCGGTACCTTCTCCACCCCACAGTGTGTGGGCACAGCAAGAAGGTGGCTGTCAGCAAACTAAGAGGAGAGCCCTCACGAGACACTGAATCTGCTGTCAGCCTCCAGGACTGTGAGAAAGACCTGTCTGTTTAAATTGCCCCGTCTGTAGTATTTTGTCATAGCAGCCTGAGCAGGCTGAAGCAGAGCAGGTGAGACAGGAAGGAGTTATTGGTAAGAGGTGTGTCACTGGAGATAGGGAAAGTGGAAGGGAGTGTCGGCTTATGCATCTAGGGAAAGTAAGGGCAGATAGAGATGTTCAGCTGTCTAGATGCTTGATTGCAGCCCTGCAGAGAGGTCCCGTGTGCCCCCCAGCAAGATCTGTGAGTCGCCAGCAATTATAGCCATGCTATAGCCATGCGACTCCTAGGGAGTATGGAGAGAGAATGGGTGACCTAGGGGGAGCTTCTGGGGACCTCACAGCAAAGGAGTGCAAGAGGGGCGTCAGAAACCAAGGGAAGGTGCTTCAGAGAGGGAATAAGCAACAGTGAGAGCATGAAGTAAAAGTGTGAAAAATACTCCTTGGACTTATCAGTTTATGGAAGGGTACTGTGAGTCTTCAGTAAACAATTTCTATGCTTTATTATTAATAATGATTCTTAGCATTATATTGCATTTACTTTGTCCCAGGCATGATGCTGCAGGCTGCATAGCCCAGCCCCATGGGGTACCCGCTGTTACTGTCTTCAGTGCATGTAGATAAGAACGCTGAGGTGCGGAGCTGCAGAGTAATAGGCCACAACATACAGTGGAGGGCATCTGCGGGGCTCCAGCCTTCATCTGGCTGCAGCCTCCACAATTTGGCCTAAACTTTTTTGTGATCCCCAGACTTGGTGTGACAAGAACTAGGGAACTGCCTTTTCAACCTCAGTATGTCTCTTAGACCACACATAAAAGCTATCTACCCCTCCTTTAGCTCTGGCCTTGTGGAAGCAATGGTGATGGATGGCACATTAAGGAGAATTCTGCATTCCAGTGAGCCGAGGTCAGTGTGAGTGACACCGATTTTCAGGGCTCAGGCTCTGCTCCTGGGAGAGCCTGGCTCCTAATCCCCACCCCCCGCCCCCCGACAGGGGACGAACCTCCATTCCTGTGTGCCTGCTGGCTACTAACTGTGCCATGTGTTCCTTCTTCCCATCATTCATGCCCTTATGGCTGTTGCACTAAAGAATCCCAAACATAGGGCAGGGTGGAAGGGCTCCTGTAGTTCCTCCCTCCCCGCCTGGACTTGCTTTATCCTGAGGAATGCCGCCCCCACCCCCCGGCCTTGCCCAGACTCATGCCTGAGGTTTTACTGCTTTCGTTCACTTCCTTACATGGAAGTGGGGTTGCCAGCCTCTGCCGAGAGAGCGCCTGTAGCAGGAGGTTTGTTTCCCCAGAGCTGACAGACACCCCCTGGTTCACATTTTTAAAATGCATTTATTGAAAAAGACCCTGGATTTAACACATGTTGGAAAAAAAGAGAATGTGGGCATCTCAGCAGAGACTAGGCAAGCAATAAAAATTACAGTCTAATTCTTGAAGTCTGTGGTTATAACACTTGTTTCCAACTTTGTGATTGTTAGAAAGTTCTGATGATGTGATAAGCTTTTATATCTTAAAATAAGTAAGAAGCTTTTTGGAAGGAGCAGCTCCACCTTGTTAATGCACGTGCACACACACATCTGTGCGTAGATGTGCACACGTGAGCAACATACTCTTTTCTGATCGAAGAAAAGAACAAGAAATCGGAGGGCACCAGGCCAAAATGTAGTAGTGATCTGCCCAGACGAAATGACAAAAACAGCCTAACCCTAGACTGTATTCTAACAGTTACGGATCTTGAAATTGCTGAGAAGCCAAATGATCTATAGCATGTCTCTATCGTATCTACATCTCTCTTTTAAGAACTTCTTGGTTCTCTCAAGGAAATGCTTTTGATAATGCACATTTTTGTTTGCTTTTGTTTCATGAATGATCACAGATTGGACCTTGTAAAAGTTAGAAAGTATTAGCTGGCCCACCCTGATGGAGCAGTGGCTAGGTCACTTGCCTCTGGTGGACACAGGCCACACACCTCTGGGTTCAAGTGCCAGCTCCTAGGGGAAACAACCAGTGTGAACAACTAAAATGGAGATAAAATAAAATGCTTCTTCCTTTTCTCTCTTCCTGTCTGCCTGCTCAACTTCATTCCTGCCTGGACCTTTTCTTTGAAAAAAAAAAAAAAAAAAAAAAAAGAATTAATTGACACCAGTGAATTTTAAAGTAGTTTTGGGTTGCACCCTGGTGGAGTAACAGTTGGATCTGCTGCTTCCAGTTGAGCAAAATCCACATATATCTCAAGGACCTGGGTTCACATGGTGGGGTTGGGGACACGGGGTTGGGGGGGGAGCGGTTTGGAGGGGGTGAGCAGCCAAGATGAGCAACTAAAGAAAAAGTGCTTCTTCCTCCCCTGTCTTCCCACCTGCTTCCCTACTCACCTTCTTTTCTGCCCGTGCCTTTCCTTTAAAAGAAATTTAAAAAGTAGTTGTGGGAAATATTGAATGTGTATTTCTTCTGGAGCTGTCTTTATTGGTTTGGTGTGAAATTTGCTGGTTCTGTTGTGCCAAAGTGACTATACTGTCTGACTCTTTTCCCTGCTAAGTTCTTGGATACTTTGGCTATTTTACTGGATTTTCTTTGTGATCTGTCTCATATCTCTGAGATTAATATAGTAGAATCTCAATTATCTGAAAGCCTTAATTCAAGATTGTAAACTTCTAGAAACAGACTACAAACTCTAGCTTTGTTTGGAAGACTGGATGAAGGGGTGAACAGACTGATACTGGTCTGACAATTTGCCCACCCCACCCTCCCTGCAAACACCAGATACTATTTTTTTGCTATAGAAAAGATTTTAAAAATAAAATCAAACTTTCTAGTCCTTTCTTATGATTTATTTTAAGCTTAAAATAGCAAACCTTAGACATCTTGATTTTTGTCTTCACCCCACTGTATCTCTTTGTTTAATTGTATAAAAAGTTTTTGAAATTCTTCTTTGATTCTTTCCTGCTTGAGGGAAAGGGGCGAATAGCACTGACTTTATTGCTGCAAGTTAGTGATGTTGATCTGAGTTCCTTTTCTTGCTCTTTTACTAGTTAAAAGATTGCCTGCTGTGAAGAATAGATGTGTATTCAGAGGGCACTGGATTTGTAAGGAGGATGGAACTGCCTTCTGAGTTAAAAGGTTTCTTTTAAGCAATCTTTTTTCCCTTAAAAAAATAAAAAAGGATTTCTCAAGCATCAGGCTAACACCAACCTACTAATTGCTTTACTTCCAAGTGGGACCAAATACTTGGGACAAATTACTTCTGGTTTTGGAGCTGTTTGACCTCAACATTAGCTGCTGGCCAAATGACTGTTATCACAAGGTGTGGGGCCTGCACTTGGGGGCCGGAGGATGGACAGTGTCTGTCTCTCTGACCCCAGCTGCTGCTCCCAGGATGGAGCTGAGACTAAACCCCTAGGCTCCCAGGTGGGTGGAGGACCTCGGTTTGCTGCTTTTTCCAGATTGAGGAGGGGATAGGTTGGGCTGTGACAAAGAAGGCCAATGGAGGAAAAGAGGAGACTTTCCTGCTTCTGTTCTGAACTCTGCATTCAATATTATTGTAGGGAGTGCAGTTCTCAACTTCTAAATGCTGCAGGAAGAGTCAGGGAATGGTGTTGGGTCCCAGTTATTATTTTTTATCTCAAGAGCCCATTTTAAGTGAGACCTTTAGTAGTGATTTTCAAACTTGGTGATAGTCACCTGGCAGCACATATTCCCAGTTCTTGTTTATTGTCATGTCCCCCAGAATAGCACAGTGCCTGGTCCATAGAGCGTGCACCACATAAAATTAATTAAATGCATAGGCTCCCGTTCTGTTTGTCCCTAGTATCTAGTAAAATGAATACATACAATCTCTTAGCCAATCATTCACACCCACAGAGTCCAGAGTAAGCTGTAAGCTGTATCGTTCCCTTTCCAAGTACCCAGTAATAATTATATAGCTCTGGTCTGTCACAGATAAGGTACTGATGATAATTAATGTTAGTATGCTTTTAGGTCACTATTGTACTCAGGTATCTAGTACTCTGTGATCTATATTGAGACACATAAATGAGGAAGATACTGAGAATAAATAACTATAGCAAGGATAAGAATTACAGTTTTCATTTATTGTGTATACACTTCACCTGATTAAGTGGTTGGCTTTTTTTAAAGGAAAGGTATAGGCAGGAATGAAGTTGAGTAGACAGACAGGCAGGAAGAGAGGGGAGGAAGAAGCATTTTTATTTTATTTGTATTTAGTTGTTCATACTGGTTCCCTGCCCCCAACAAATCTAGGTCCTTGGGATGTACATGGACTGTGCTCCTTCTCAGGCAGCTGACCTAACCGCTACTCTGCCGGGGCATACCTCTAAGGGCTTTTAATGTATTTAGTTCTTGTACAACCCATTGAATGAGACACTGTTGAACTCTGAGTAGTTTTCCCAGTCATGCTGATAAGTGATTAAGACAGTATTTGAACTCTGGCCTGTCTGCCTCTAGAACCGGCTTCTAGAGCTGTGCTGAACCGCCTAATATCTAACCAAGGCTATCATTTAAGGAGGTATTTTACATGTGTTGCCTCATTTAATTTCTATAAGAACCATATGAAATAGGCATTATTACTCCCATTTTAGAGATGAGGAAACTGAGGCCGCGAGAGATTAAGAGATGAGGCTACAGAACCAGAAAGTAGCAGAATCACTTCATTAGTTCACCTTCCCTGCAGAAGCCTTCTTTTTCTCTCTCTGCCCCACTGTGTCTGACAGGGAGCATGGTGTTGGCACATCTGGGATTAAATATGGCCTTTGTCTACTGGCAGGAATTTCTTAGCCAGGGTACTCCTGGAATAAGGCAAGTGAGAGTCTTGAGCACACCAAACAGAGAGTCTGGGAAAAGAGGAGTTCAGGAAAGTGGTTGAAGACCCTCAATTAAGAAGACTGCTGTCTGAACTTTCAAGCACATAGAATCCATCAATCCTTTGTCTTCTGGTTACCAGCCCTCTAATACACACACACACAGAATCTCTCCCTACCCAGGGGAAAGTGTCTATGGCAGCAAAGAAAGAGCCTTTTGAGCATTCAACAGGGTGAAAATAGCCAAGGTCCCCAGGAACCCAGGGACATTTCTAGCCTGTGGTTGGCTGACCTAACCCAAGGGAGTTCCTGATTGGCTGATCATCTCTGAAAGATTAGCCTTCCTGTGAAAGGGTAGAATTGACCAGATTCTAGAGAAAGAAGGTAAAAAGAAAAATCCAAGAGATAAGTAGTGGTAACAAGTGGGAGAGGGCTGACCCAGAGACGCCCTGATGGTGGTATTGGCCGGACTCTGCACTGTGGCCCCATTGTCACTGAACTGACTCCTCTATTTGTTATCATAGGGTTAAAGGGATGAAAACAACCATTCCCTTAGCATCCACTGACTTCTCAGTGTTTTATTTCTAACTCTAATCTAGAAAATTTATCTATTCCCCAGGGTCCCTTTAAAGACCCACCAGGGGTGACAGGGCATGTTGTCTGTCAGGCAGCAAGCGCTCAGATACCTGAGTCACTGCCATGAGGAGGCTGGGGAATTTCAGCATACGTTTTAGTTTTCTCTCTCTCTCTCTTTCTTTCTCTCTCTCTTTTTCTTTCTCTCTTTCTCTCTTTCTCTCTTTCTCTCTTTATTTTTTTTAAAGGAAAGGTGCAGGCAGGAAAAGAGGAGGAAGAAGCCTTTATTTAGTTGTTCACACAGGACTTGAATCCAAGGGTATATGGCCTGGCTCTTTCAGAAGCTCTTTCTACCGGGGTGCGCCTCAACACAGAGTCACTTTGTGTGTTTATGAAACATATAGAAACAATCTTCTCTTCCATGAATGAATGTTCTCCCTTATCATTTTTATGGAAACATACTAGTCTCCCCTTTTCCATGGTTTCAATTTCTGTGGTTTCAGTTAACCGTGGTCCAAAACTATTATGTGCCATAGGATATTTTGAGAGAAAGATCACAATCACATAACTTTTATTATAATATGTTGTTATAATTGTTCTATTTTATAGTTATTGTTAATCTCTTAGCTGTCTAGTTTACAAATTAAACTATCGTGCATATGTACATGTATAGGAAAACATGGTATATATGTTTTTATGCATATACATATGTGTGTACAGACACACATACACATGTATGTGGTTTGGTACTATCTGTGTGAGTTTCAGGCATTCACTGGGTGTTGAAATATATCATTTATAGAGATGGGGTGGGGTGCTACTGTACATCCCTTTAGCGTATCTTTTATTTTCTAACCTTCGACAGAGTCTCAGGAGTAAATAATAGTTCATTTTCATCTTAACTCTGTCCTTGTAGACCAATGGTGTAATTGTGAGTAGAGATGATAGGGAGTAGTGAGCCTGGGACAAACTACAAGGAATGTCTTTCTTCTCAAAGCAGCTGAAATGTAGACTTGATTGGTCTCATCTTCCAAAAATGCTCAAAGTGTGGAATCTTATGATTTCTAAGTAATGTTAGCTAATTCAAATTTAAAACACTGTGTCAAAGGATACATTTGGACCTGATTTGGCCCTTGGATGGCCACTTGGTGATTTTGGCTTTAAGATGCAACAAGTTCTAACACTGCTGTTTGTCCCTGGTGGTCTGTGGGCAGCCATGTGGGGTTTTGTACAGGGAGGCCCCAGGAGCGGACACTATGGGGTGTCTGATTTCCAGGGAGTTCAGAGTCTTCTTATACAGAGAAGTCCCTGCCTGGATCAGAGAAACAATAAAGAACAAGAGATGATGGCATTCAACCTTACGGAAAGAGTCAGAAGACAAGCTCTGGAGTGGTCAGAAAAGAACCCAGAGCGTGTGCCCTGGTGGGGCAGCAGTTAGGTCAATCGCTTCTGAAGGAGCAGGCCATATACCCCTAGGTCCATGTCATGAACCTGGGGGCAAACAACCAGTGTGAACAACTAACTAAATAAAGAATAAAATAAAGATGCTTCTTCCTCAAAAAAAAAAAAAAAAAGGAACCCAGAAAGGCAGCACTTGCCTTGAAGCCGGGGTGGAGGAGGGGATAGTAGGGGTGGTGGTGTTGGTGTGTGCAGGGCAGGAGCATTGGGAGATTTCCCATTTCCCAGTGTGCTCTCAGAAGTGGTCACAGCATAATAGTCTGCATAGAACACGATCATTTTCAAGATGCTTTCCCTAATATTTGCTTTTTTTTTTTTTGACAACAATGCTGCAAGATAAAGGAACTCATTATAAAGAGACTAAGAAAAATGTGCCAGGTACTAAGTACCGTACCAGTACTTTACATACTCTCTACCGTATTATCCTCTGTGCTGTAGGTGGTATTAATCTTTTTTTTTTTTTGAATGAGAAAATTGAGGCTCAGAGAACTAAAGTGATTTACTCACGCTGTGCAAATTAGCAAGTGACAGAACTGGGTTTCAAACCATAGACTGTCTCCAAAACCCAGCCTCCTTCCTTCACAAAAGTGTTCTGGACCATGAACCTGTAAAAGTCGGTCCCAGGATTCTCACTGAGGTCCTGGAGGGGCCTGGAATGGAGGTTCTTGTTGGGATAGAGGAATAGAAAGAAGTCTGCACTGTGGGTGGGGCTGTGGAAGCTGGCTGGAAAGTGCACACTGAATATGGGTTGACTTAAGTAGTCATTAAAAGATTTTGAGCAGAGGCATGAAATGATGATCAAGGTGTTTAAGTAAAATTATTCTGATATGATTTTTATTGGAGAAACTAAACAGGGAAAGACTGGCCTAATTGGGCATAGGGCCAGGGTAGTGTTGGAGGGCAGGGCTTGTCACAGGACCAGGCTTTCAGCCTCTTTGGCACTTCCAGGAGAACTTTAAAGAGAAATGCTCGTGTTCTCTGTACAGATTGCTAATATGTTGTTGATTACCAAGGCAACCATTCTTCGAGTTTTCTGGTGAGTCCTTTGGGTATCTGACTCCATTTTAGAAAAATCCCATTTGCATTTTGCACCCAATTTTCTCTTCTCAATGTGTTTCACAGTTGGTAGGTGGTTTGTTATTGTTGGTTTTTAAATTTTCCCCATCGCGGCCCTCACCAGAAAGAAAACGCTGACCTCACTGGCCACAATTTAAAAAATTTTGACCTCTGCTCAAGCATTTCTATTTATTTAGTTTCTAAGTGAGAACTATGAACTCATTGGGAATCCCAAAACAAAGCTTGGTGTTTTTGAGGTGGAAATGAAGGAAGGGGTTCCCTGGCTTTCCCGCTTCTCTCACTGCCTTAACCGCACCAATTCCCCTGCTTGCAGAGGGTACTTTTCCAGAACCAGGTAATTTTCCAGAACCAGGTAATTTTCCAGAGAGGAAAGAGAAATGTTCTTATCATTTTTAGCTATTTGAAACAAATAAACTACCATACTTTCGGCCCTTTGCCACCTTTTCAACTGAAAGAAAGCTCCTATGGCGCAAAGCAAGACCACCTACTGAAGCAAAGTAAACAGGTGAGAGAATCCACCACATCTACATGAACACAAAGCAAGACCTTTGCATCTGGAGGAAGATAACCCCTTGCGGGGCAGTCCTTTACATGGAGGATCTTTAAACTTCAAGGAAATATATTTGATGGTGAAGGATAGAAACTAGACTTGTTGGTGAACATACTGTAGTATATATACAGATGTTGATTTATAATGCAGTACATCTGAAACTTATATAATGTTGTGAGCCAGCATCGCCTCACTAAAAAATTTATAAAGTGTATTTGATCTCCTTGGAGTTTGGGGCTAATAAGGACAGAATTGGAACACAGGTCCCAAGATTCTAAGCTCTCCTTATAGAGGCTTAAGCCAGTTATGTAGCAGGTGAAAAAATAATTTTTTTTTAGTGTAGAAGAATTGTTGGACTAAATGACTTTTTTTAAAGATGTCTTTTATTGTAGTACAGATGCATAATAATTTTTAGTATGCAGTAACATTTAGTGTACAGTGCAGTGGCATTAAATACATTCATATGTTGTGCAGCCATTACCAGTCTTCCATCTCTGGAACTT
The DNA here is from genome assembly GCA_004363575.1 of Solenodon paradoxus. Taxonomy (NCBI): domain Eukaryota; kingdom Metazoa; phylum Chordata; class Mammalia; order Eulipotyphla; family Solenodontidae; genus Solenodon; species Solenodon paradoxus. The sequence goes on along the minus strand of RJWH01002395.1, from coordinate 70,818 downwards.
TTTTAACTTCTATTGAAACTCAAACAATAATTTCTCATTCTCCCTCCATCCAGCCTCTGGTTACTACCATCCTGCTTTCTGTTTCAGGCAGGACAAATACTTCATGATTCTAACCTCATATTTGTCCTTTCGTGTCTGGCTTATTTCACTTTCATAATATCTTCAAGGCTCATCCATCTTGTAGCATGTATCAGAATTTCCTTTCTTTTTAAGGTTCATATACTATACCACCTTTTGCTTATCCATTCATTTGTTGCTAGACAATGAGCTATTCTAACTTAAGTGATTTTATGAATCTCTGATTTTCTTTTCATAACCTCAGAGTATTTTATTTTTCCTTTTTTTTTTTTTTTCTGCCCATAAATTAAGACTGACTACTATGGATTCTTTGGGGGGAGTTATTTTTTTTTAAAGGAAAAGTATAGGCAGGAATGAAGGTGAGCAGAGGCAGGCAGGAAGAGGGAGGAAATAAGCATTTTATTTAATTTTATTTAGTTGTTCATCTTGGTTGTTCCCACCGGCCCCAGAACAGGAAACTGAGACCTTGGGATGTATGTGGACTGTACCCAACCACCTACTCCATCAGTGTGTGTTGGGGGTGGGTGTTGCGATTAATTTAAAATATGTTAGTAACATTCTTTTGGAGAAAGATGTGTGATTTAATGTCAAAGTGTCACTAATTTTCAGTATCTAAAATAACTTAGGAAAAGTAAATACATTGTAGAGAATAGAACTACCTGGGAGTGAATACTCCTACCTACCCAGGGAATCCTTTCCACACTCCCATCATGATCTTGGAGACTCCTTTTCCCTGCCTGTGACTTATCTCTGGAGGTCGCTGACCTGGGATAGCAAGTAGGATGCTGGGAATCAGTTGTTCTAGTGTAGCTTCATGCAGGACAAGTACTTTAGCTGAGAGATTGAAAATTCACAAGCATTTTAGTCAAGAGAGAATTATGACAACTGAGAAGGAGCTAACCCTAATATTTACCTTTAGAAATTGACAAGTTATTTTAAAATGGTGAAATATGTTGGACCAAGGAAGGGGGAGACAGGGTCTAGTGTCTGCCCATCTGTAGTAAGTTAAAGAGGCAGCACATGCTGTGAATTTACAACTATGTTGCGCAATCCTGTTTATCAAGAGCTGGGAAAGCCCACTGGGTTGTCATAAAATAAGGTAAAATGTACAGTGCAAAATAGCTGTAAGACTTGTCTGGGTGATAGGTTCTTAAGGGGAGCACCTTTGACCGCAGCAGAACTAATTTTTGGTATCCCTGTCACTGCATTTTAAAGTTGACCTAGGCTCTTTTTTCTTCTTTTTACCAGGCTTTTGAGATATTTTTCTCTTTTAAAAGTAATACAGAGGCACGCCCTGGTAGAGTAGAGGTTAGGTCAATTGACTCTGCAGGATGCAGCCACATACCCCTGGGTTCAAGTCCTGGATCCAGGGGGAAACAACCAGTGTAAACAACTAAATGAAAATGAAATTTAAAATGTTTTTTTTTTTTTTCTCTCTCTTCCTACTTGTACCTTTCCTTAAAAAAGTAAAAAAAAAAAAGTAATAAGGATCAGTGTAGAAAATTGGAAAATACAAAGGGGGAAGATCACCTGTATGTAGGCCTCCTACCTAAAGGTAATTGATGTTCTTATGTCACAAGGCAGTCATCTTTTCCTATGTGTGAACATACCCATGTAAGAATATATCCTTCTAAAAGTGATCTCTGACAACTACATGATGTTCCACTGTATATATGCACCATAATTTACTTAACAATTCCTTACTATGGGAAATTTAGGCAAGTTCCAAATTTTGTTGTATATATCAGTGCTGTTATAAACTTGTTTTTATATAAATGCACATATTTTTGCTTGTTTTCATAGGATATATTCCTAAGAATTGCTGTGTCAAAGATTCTGTTATCTTTAGTTATGCTCTTTCATTTGTTCTATTTTTCATTTCTTTTAACTTTCCCTGTTTCTTTTTATTATTCCTCTCTATTCTACAGTTTTGGTTCTGTTTTATATTTAAGTAGAGATTTTTTAAAAATACAACTGTGTTTTTAGTTTTCTAGCACTATTTCCCCTTTTTATTCAGCTATTTATTTAAACATTTTGGCCTAAAAACTAGTATACATTTTCTACATTTTTCTTGTTTTCAGCAGTCAACTTTTTTTTTTTAAAGGAAAGGTGCAGTCAGGAATGAAGGCAAGCAGGTGGCAGGCAGGAAGAGAGAGGAGGAAGAAGCGTTTTATTCTACCTTTATTTAGTTGTTCAAACCCCCAACCCGGACCTAGGACTCAAACCCAGGCCAGGCCCACTCTTTGTATCTTACATGCTGCATTTTGTTGTGCTGCAGAATATTTCTAGGAGCTTCCTAGTTTGTATTGTTTGTCCTTGAATGAAGAAAGTTTTGACAGGTTCTGTATTTGCCCATAGACAGGGCATGTAATTTCTACTTGATTCCTCTCTGTCTGCCTTGTTGCTAACAGAATTTCCATTCAGATCTTGAGTTCGTTTGTATAAATTTATGTCGCTATTTCAGCTTTGGAGCAGGAAAGATGCTGTACACATGGGCTGTTCTAGCAGGGAGCATCTCTGTTCTCTTTCTTCTGTGTTTGCTGAACCTGCCAAGCTGGGGTCATCTTAATGCTCAAAGCCCTTTCTTTGACTTGGCCTCCTTGCTGGCTAGAGGCGGTGACTGTGGCCAGCCCATCTGTTTGTCACATCAGGGCAAGCCTGCCGTTTGCTATAGATACCACACCACTGTCCTTGGACTTCCTGTGCTTTTCAGATACTGCTTTCTAGACCAGTAAAATGGTCCAAGTGAAATACATATTCTTTCTCTCACACCATCCTTGTCCTGCAGCGTGTACGTCTCTAAGAAAGGGGTCATTAATGGGGTACCACTGGGGTCGCTTTCAGTCTCTTTATTCTGCAGCTGTAGCTCAGTAGGGCCGTTGCAGTCTGGACATAGTAGCCTTTTCAAATATGGTCCCGGCCACACTATTTATATCTAGCAGCAATGCCTTTTCCTTCTTTTATCTCCGTACACCAAGCATAAATCTTCTGAGTTATTATTTAGTGAAGAGGCTTACCTCTAAGCCAGCACTTTTTTTTTCCACTGGGTGCAGAGTTTCTTCCCTTGCTGGCCTGCTGCTGAATGATGTTCTGGGCTGTATGACTTCAAAACCATTCCCCCAGAGGTGGCTGTCCTTAAACTAAACTAAGCGTAAGACATTTCTGAGCTCCTTTAAAATAATAATAATAATGATAAAACGCCCTATGAATTCCCTGCTTTTCATGTGGTTCCCTAGCCTCTCTCCAATAGCATGACCTGTTTCGGACTGCCAGCTCGAGTTCCTTTGATGTCTGTCTCCAGGATACCTCCCTGGAATCTGCAGAGAAGGAGTGAAATTGTCTGCTGTGAGTGTGTTGGGGGCTGGGGGGGAGGCGAGACCCCAATAACTTTGCATACATGTTTTGGAAGGAAATGAGGTATAACTGGCAATAAACCTGGAAGAACATATGTTTTCTCAATTACAGAGACTATTTCAGTTTTGTTTTCTTTTCCTTTTCATCCTCACCCCCAGCCCCCAAGTTTTCCCTTAAACACTACTTTAGTATGCACTGTGTAATGTTCATTGCCTCACGGTTTTCTTGAGCTAGTCCTTGTTTTCCGAGTTCTTCAAACATGCCTTCTCCTCTGACCACTTTTTCCTTTAAAAAAACGCAACAATTAAATTTTTTTTATTGATATCTAGATGATATGTCATATTGTGTGTGCAGCCTATTGATTTGAAACTTTTATATATTCAGATGATCACCACCACAACAAAATTAGTTGACACCTCCATCCTGTCACAGATTATCATTTCTCTTTTGTGACTGGAACAATTAAGATCTAGTTTCAGTAGCTTTGAAGTTTATAATGCATCCTTGTTACCCATCCTCACCTCCAGGACTTATTTGTCTGCTAGTTTGTAGCTTATACCCTTAAATGACATCTCCTAATTTCCCCCACCCCAGCCTCTGGTAGCCGCCATTCTACTTCCTGTTTTTATTTCAGTTTGACTCTTTCAGATGCTCCACATGTAAGTAATATCATGTAGCATCCGTCTTTCTCTGACTTAACTCACTGAGCATGATGCTCTCCAGGCTTGTTTATCCATGTTGTTACAAGTGGTAGGATTTCCTTCTTTCTCGTGGCGGAATACTCGTGATGGAATAATATTCCAGTATATATAGCTACCACGTTTTCTTTATCCATTTTTCTGTTGACAGATTGTTTCCACATAAATTTTTTTTATTACAGAGAATTTCAAATATGTTCAAAAATAGAGTATAACAAGCCCCTCTACTCACATCATCCAGCTGCAACAAAATTCATAGCTAATCTTATTTCATCTGTACACTCTTCTACCATATTTCCCTCCATTATTTCAAAGCAGAATCTCAGAGATCATGTCATTTGAGCCATAAATATTTAAACATGTCTTTGCAGAGGTAAGGATGTGAAAAATAACCAATGCTATCTTATTATCGTTGTATCCCCAAATTAATAATTTCTTAATATCAAATAACCCATGTCTCATATATAGATATAGATCTCTGCATAACCTTTAAGAATTTGGTTTTAAAATGATATGCATGTCTTGATTAACCTCAGACTTTCTTTAACTTAAGTGTTTACTCAACTACCGGCCTAGAAAGCTTTAATTAAACTTCCCTGCAAGCCAGCAAAGGGCACTCAGTGAAAGGCAGCCTGTCTAGTACACTTGGCCAGGTTCTGACCCAGAAGGTAGTTGGCTCCATGCAGTGGATCCTCTGAGCCAGACAGTTCCTGTGTGGGAGCCTGAAGCCCTTTCTCCCCTTTGGTCTTCGAACCCCTGCAGACTGTGAACAGTTTCCTCATAAACTTTATGAGTCTCTAGGGTTACAGCAAATTTTTGTTAAAAATGTTATTCCTGGCATGCCCTGGTGACTTAATGATTAAATCCCCCAGACACAGTCCACATGCATCCTAAGGACCCGGGTTTGTGACCCAGGGCCAGGTGGGGGTGTGCGTGTGGGTGGGTGGAGCAGCCAAAATAATGAGCAACTAAAATAAATAAAATGCTTCCTCCTTCCCTCTCTTCTTGCCTGCCTGTCTCAGCTCACATTCATTCTTGCCTCTACCTTTCCTTTTTTCCTTAAAAAAAGTTCCTCCTTTTTCCTTATTTACCCAACTTGCAAAACACTTACTTTGTACTTAACATACTGTTCTGTGTGCTTATAAATGTTAAGTTATTTGATTTTCATAATAACCCTAAGATAGGCTTACATTTACCAGAGGGAAAGGATTACTTTTTGTCTCTTTTATATCAATGGTATTATGATGGTGAACACATGTCCTGCATTTTCTGGGACACTCCCAGTTTTTTATCATTTTAGCATTTGCAGTAAAGGTGAGTTGATGTATATAAATGTGATTTAGGTGGAATGCCTTTGTAAAGAATTTCATATGTAACTTCAACAACTTCATATGTAACAACCAACTTGAAAATTGGTTCAGCTGACCACTCTGACACCTGCCTGAGATTCCATGTGCCTTTTAAGTCAGGTGTCCATAGCACACTTCTTTCTTCACTTTGCACAGCTAGGATTTGGCTTCCTAGAAAGGATGCAGGCCCACACCCTCCATCTTCTCCTTAAGCTTTTCTCCAGCACAGTGCTTTCCATTCAGGTTCGTTTTTCTGCAGCAGTGTTTTGTCTTCTGTCACTTTTGGGGCACATGTGCTGGTGTGTGCAGTGCACAGCAGTGCAGCGTGGAAGGTCCACACCTACTTTGTGGTTGTGCGCCAAGGCAGGCACAGCTGCTACGCCTCTCACAAAGGATGCTCTGCCACTAATGGGACTGAACAGGTAAAACAGAACCTGAAGATTTTGTCACAAAGAACACTTTTTGACTAATGAGACGATAGCTTGAACCAGGCCCTCCAGTGAATAGTGTTGATGCTGTGTGGAGGCCTAACTGTGTCCCTGGGTGAGTGGTATGCTAGTGATACAGAGACCCCAGCCAGCCTTTGGAAGACAACGGATGTCAGCAGAAGGAGGGCTGAGGATAGCGTAGTACCCTGGCAGCAAGGGCTGCAGGATTTATTTGGGGATGTTTGAAGAATGCTAAGACCCTTGTGTGAATGGTGTAGTTTGAATGGTGTCTTTGTTCTCCAAAGGACTCCAACAGTCAGTACCCACATTAATACTGTGTCCTCCCCAGGGCTCTATCGGAGTAACCTCCTTCTGTTATTTATGGTCAGATTCCTGCACAGTGCAGGGCCTTTTACAGTAGGCATCAGTAAACACGTATTGAATGAATGAGCACATACATAGCTCATTGATTGGAATGCTCATTACTGCAGCCCTCAGTGACTCCTGAAGCCTGGTGTCTTGTCCTTTTCACACACCGCCTTATCAGATCCTCTCTCACCTTGATCGACTCTCATTTTCTGCTTTCCTCCTTACTCTGCTTTGGCCAGAAGGTTTGAGTACTTTCTGAGCTTTCCTCAGGCCATACCCAGACCTGATTTCATAGCTTTCTGTTTCCAAGAATTGTCCTTCCCAAACCTCATTGCCTGGTTGGCTACCCACAAAATAGTCACTTGTCCTGTCGGGCAGGGTCAGATTCAGTGGTAGCCCCCCACTTCTCAGTGTTGTTAAGCTAAGGGATTTTTGGCTGTCACATAGACCACATAATATAGGAGAGGTGGTGACTCCGTGCCAGAGAATCTCCAGAAACTTAAGAGTTGGGGCAGCTGTTTAAAGAGCACAGCGAAATGCTGCAGTGATGAGTGGCAGCAAATGAATACTCTGTCCAACTAGAAAGTCAGCTTGGAAGAGGCTTAGGAAAATGTTCTTCCTTGGGTTGGAATTTGGCCAGACTTGGGATTTTATTGACTGTCAGTCATCAATGCAAGATCTTTTTCCTGAAATGATCCTCTGATTTTCTTCTTACTATACTTCCTAAGTTTTCCATAGTTGGCATTTATTGCTTTGGTAATCATGAAGTTAAAAATAAAATGCCTACTTAAAAATAAAGCGAAGTTCCAGAACATTTCGTCATCTGTTGAGTTGCATGTGGAGGCAGGCATCCGTGCTTCCCCCTCTGTTTATTTTTCAATTAATAAAGGGCTGGGGAAGTTTGTGCTTGAGACTTAAAGACCTTGGCTATTTGCATTGGAATCTGTGAATATAATCCAAATTGATAGTGTTGTGGTATTCATGCGGGCTTTTATTTATTTTATAAAAAGTAGTTTGAACACATGCATACGTATTTCTACAACTGACATGTAGCGTTGAGGATAAACAGCTTTCTAGTGAGTGCTTTGTGAATAATAGGGATAGTGGATTTACTATAGGGGTCTTGAATATTTTTAAATGAATTGTTTTAAGTTAGTGGGAGACAAAGATGAAAGGACATTTCAAGATAAGCCCTGTGAGTAATTTTGTGTTGCAAGGCCGAGTTGAGAAGGATAGGATTTGCTTTGGCATTCATGCAGTCCTGAAACAAAAAGTGTCCCACGGCGGAATACTGCCTGACTCAGCAGTAGGACTGGGGCCCTCATTTTGGCTGGGATTTGGGAATTGAGCATGTGGTAAGTCTAATATTAGAAAATCAGTCCTTTCCCTTCCCCCACCTTTATCTGTAAAGCTCTGTCCCACTCTCATTGTGTGTACAAATCCTCCTCCCTCCTCTCTCGCCTCCCTGTGAGCAGTCATTTATTTCCTGACTGCTTATATTCTTACTAATCAGATTTTCTCCCCTGGGCAGAGTCTTGTCCCACAGGCCTTGCCTCTGCCTGATGATGCATACTGCCAGTTAGAACGGTTCATGTGGACTTTTGTCAGCGGTACCTTACCTCAACCTAATGTATAAAACTGTATTAGAAAACGTCAGTGCCTTCTCTGGATTGCTGACATTGTGTCTTTGTTTCAGTGGCACCAGAAACAAGACACAAAATTATTTTGCATTTTGGAACTTATCAGGATTTGGAAATAGATGACTTTGGCGGGGTGAGGTCCAGGCTGCAAACAGCAAAGTTAGTGGAAGGGACTTTTAACAAGTGTTCATGAGGATTAACAATGAACAGGGTTAAAGAGGAGGGCCTGACAGCTCCAGCTCTGGTTTCCTTTGTGATCTTAGACAATCCAAATCAGTTGACAGAAAATTTTACTGAACACCGATAAATAGGCTTTCTGAGTCTGAATTTCCTTCTCTTTAAAATAGGGAGTTAGTTGAATTGGGTAATTTCTAAGTTCTCTCCAACTCCAAAGTTTTATGTGAAAATCTGGTGGTTATATGGGTTCAGATGCAGTTGAGGGATGTTTTGAGTTTCTAAGAAAAAACAATGAATTGATTGGCTTAAGAGAAATAACCTACAAAAATAATCTTAGAAATAGTATAGTTCTAGAATAATGCTATTGATAATAACTACATTTAATGAACTTGTACTGAAACATTGTTTTAATTTTTACATTGTTTTACATTTACGTGGACAACAACTTAATGAATTAAATGCTATTCTTAGCCCCTTTTTAGAGATGCAGAAACTCAAGCACAGGGTGATTAGGTAACTTTTGTAAGATTAAAAATTGGTAAGTGATGTGGCTGAGGTTCACATCCAGGCAGGTTGGCTCCAACCCCAAGCTCTTCACTGTTATCCCAGGTTGTTGCTATAAATCACTGATTATCAGTGTCATGGCAGGTCTCCCAGCCAGTGATAGTGATTTCCCAGCCCTCAGGTAACCCAAAGGAGCTTTGAGGCTTCGTATGGTGCTGGATGCAATGGCAAGACATGGATTGGCAGGATTGAGAACCAGGAGCTGTAGGAGGAAGTGGCAAAAGGCTGGTCTGAACTCCTTGCCTTGGATGGCTGGCAGGGGGAGACCGCAGACCACTCGCTGTTAGTGTACATAGGAGGCAGACCATATCTTCTGTTGTACTTCCATTCATTCCTTATGCCATGGCTGTACTCTTCATCAAGAACCATTTTTACTCAACCGTTTTACTCATTAAAGCATTTTTCATCCTCCATGTTGGGTGCTGCTCACCCACCTGGTCCAGCTTCAGCTCTCATCTCTCCAGCAGGCATCTTTGGCAGGCAAGCCTGCCCCGCACAGACCCCACACACAGACTCTGTCACATTTTCCTCTTTATTAAGGTGGTTCTTCTGCCTGGAATGTCTTCTCTTCAGAGCTCTCTGCCCATTCATGTCCAGTTATGCCTTCCATAAAGCCTGCTCCAACTCTTTTGGAGATTCTTTCTTTTGGAAACTTTGGTGCTATTTTCTCATCAGCAATTTGACATTTACTTACGTTGAATTGTATTTTTCATTTTGTTTCCAAACTGTATTATAAAAAAGGGGATGGGACTACTTGTTTGTTTATGACCGGAACTACAGAAGTTGATTTTCTCACAATTCTGGAAACAAAAAGTGCAAGATCAAGTTGTTAAGAGGTTTGATTTCTTCTGAGGCCTTTCTTTTTGGGCTGTACGTGACCAGCTTCTTGCCGTGTCTTCATGTCACGGGGACAGAGAGAGCAAACTCTCTAGTGTTTCTTACAAGGGCACAACTCTCATCGTGGCAGATCTACCTCATGACCTCACCTACACTTAATTACTTCCCCAAGAGACTGATGATTTAGAAGGCTCTGTTAGGTTCAGACGGCACTCAGTTTTCTATTGGTTTCTAGAACTTCCAACTTTAGTTTTCCTTGCTAAGGTTCTTTGGGACCCACAGATCAGCCCACCAACTTCTGGGCCTAAATTCTAGCAAGTCTAACAGAAATGAAAATGATTCAATTAACTGCTAATAAACTTAAGAAAATCATCATCTTTGGTGCAGCCAGGTGGCTCAGGCAGCTGGGACATGGCTGGGGCATGGACCATTTAAAGCTCAGGGACCTGGGCTTATGATGAGGAGAAGCTTTGAGAACTGAGTGTTAAGAAGGATTCTGAGGCTTTGTGTGATTCTAAGGATTCCGTAAGGGAAATAGTGACAGTCATATACAGTGTTCTCTACTTTCTTGGAACTGTGACTCAATACGAGGCTGCTTTTCTTGGTTAACACTACCCCGCCACCCCACCCGCAAAAGAAGCATAAGTGAGAAGCTACCCTGGAACCCATCATCAAAGTGCACATAGGATGCACTCCCACTTTGGTCTACTTTAAGTCAGAAATAGTCAAAGGATATCTGAGAGCTCTATTCAAAATGTTAGAAGCCAGAAGTGAAGTGAGTCTTGCCTCCTTTTAATAGAAAATGACGTATGCAGAGGCAGGCACAAGGCACTCCCAACTCGCTCAGCTGCTCAGCCAAGGGATCACCCAGCCCACGCACTGATGGCTGTGGCAAGTGGGGACCCCTCAGAAGCTTCTTTGTGATGGGTCTGTGCTGTTGGTTCCTGCACAGTGCAGGAGTCACCTCTCCCCTCTCCTGACCCTAGGGAAACTCGCTCTTGATATTCCTTTAAAATGCGTACTTTTACTTGAAGCAGCCTTAATGGATAGTTAATATTTTATCTGAGGAAATAACACCAAAACGTGACTTGAATTTTGTTTTATAAAGGCCTATGGTTTTCAAACCTGAGTCTGCATCAGAGTCAGAGGGCTTGTTAAAATACAGATCCCTATGTCCCACCCCAGAGTTTCTGACTTTTTAGGTCTGGGGTGGGGTCCAAGAGTTTGCATTTCTAGCCAATTCTCAGTGATACTGCTGCTGCTGTCCAGGGATCAGGCTTTCGGAATCACTCCTCAGGACCAAACCATACAATACTGGCTGGTAGCCAGATAGGGAGACCGATTTTTCAGATGCTCTTTGCCTCAACATTTTTTTTTTTTTTTAAGGAAAGGTGCAGGCAGGAATGAAGGCAGTAATAGGCAAGCAGGCAGGAAGAGAGAGGAGGAAGAAGTACTTTATTCATTTTTTTAATTTAGTTGTCCACCAGAGAGTGCCTGCTTTAATTTTTATTTCTAGGTTTCCAACTAGATTTAAAAAATTAAGTAATATATGCTTATGGCTAAAAATAAGTCAAACAGTACACATAGCTTTATAATAAAAAGTAATATTTCTATTTCCTTCAGTTCCTAAAAGCTACTACTTTTAGGTATTGTGCCTTTTTTCATTAAAAAAAATCTGGTAATTATGTCTATATCTCTAATATATGTTCCTGATGCTATTTCTCTTTTTAAATCTTTTTTTCAACATTGTTTATTGCTTTTTTGCTAGGATAGATCACTATTTAGCACCATCTTTCTTGTCTTTTTGATATGATTATATCTTCATTTATGGTTTTCTTGATTACACTTTAATAATGTACTTATGCCTTTAATCCCTGTCCTTCACATAATGATTTTGTATGATTTGAAAATGTTTGTATCTTTCTGCTCTGTTCTTCTGGTGTTCTCTTTGCCCTCTCTCCCCAGTTTTCTGTACCTTAAGGTTTGCTTATTAAAGTTGGTGATATTTATATTCTCCTTTATAACTGTGATTCATTCCTTATGTACAGGTTGAAATTAATGCTCTGTGTGTAGTTGAAAATACATAAATATTGTTCAGGGAAAATTGAAATGGTGTATTATGTGATTACATTTCTTTTTCTCTCCCCCTGCCCCTGGGTCTTGAACTTGGGTCCCTGGGCTTTACATGGCCTGTACCTTAACTGCCTGAGCCACGGGAGTGTTGCCTGATAACATTTTCTTGTACAGCCTCTTGTTTTTCCTGAAGTTTCTAATTGTCTTCCCTCCACCCCTTTACTTTTTTTGGTTGTTTCCTTAACTACCACCCCCCAGCTCTCAATTCAGTCTTTTTATTGAATCCCCCTTTTTCCTCGGAGAGGCTCTTTTTTCTAGGACTTTCCAGTCCTCCTCCATCTTGAACAGGTTGTTGTCTGAGTCCACTACACAGCCGTCATCCTGGAACTCTCCTAATTAGATTTCCGGTTGGAGTTTATTCTGACTCCAGTAATGTTGTTTCCAAACTTTATTAAAAAACAATTTTGTAGTCCACATACCACTTAGAAGTGTTACCCAAGGAGACCTTAAAGGGCAAACTGCATTTTCAAGAGCAGGGCTTTAAAATTTAGTATGTGAGTTCAACATAGGTTAAGCTGCCTTTGGATTAAATAATACTATACAGTGTTGGGAGTTTTTGTTTGTTTGTTTTTTAAATAAAGCAAGGATTCCAAATCCTCTTTCCAGAGCAGCTTTGCAGTCTGGGCTTACATCTCTGCCAGTTATGTCAGCCTGGAATCAGGGCTATCTCTAGGGATTGAGGGGTGCACGGTATGGTAGGAAGCAGTAGATTAAGTGTTAACCTAGGCCTTAATTGAAATCTTGACTTTGGCCCCTCGTTGTTCTCCCTTAAAATATAGACAATAAAGCCAGACTTCCTAAAATATTGCAAAGATTAAACCTAAGGATAGGCAAGCATACTGCAAAACTGGGCTGTTCTATATACATAGGTTATCATTAGAAGATTGTAAGATTAGAAATTGTCATCAGATGTTGGCTCTTGCTGCAGGAGTGAAGCCTGCAAAGACTGAAACTGAGCTTGGATTGGAGTTTAATACACAACTAAATACAATTTGCAGTTAATAGCATGCATTTAATAGGAACCAGGATTTCACTGCATGAGTCAAATGCCAATAGGGGGACCAGGCAGGTGAAGTGAAATGAATTGGGTTATATGGATGCCCAAAATGGAGGGTGACAGCCCATCCAAGGGGAAAAGTATCACTCTCCTCTGGCTGATGTTGCCCTAAAAGAGTGAGGTCTTCTGCTTTTTCAGGCTTAAAATCTGTTTTTTTTGTGTGTGTGAAACCAGATTTTTTTATATGCTGTTAACCAGTTTAATTTTTTTTCTTAACATTGTACAAGCCAAAGTACATTTTCACCAACCGAAGGTTTCTCCTCTACAGTATGGGGATTAAGTATAAATTGCAAACAGTTCATAGAAACTACTCTGAATATTGCATTTACACAGCTGGTTAATGTGTTCATTTCTTCTAGTGCTGTAATATCTGTATATATGAATGATATTCCCCAATATCTTTTTTCATGGGAATTAAGAACAATGTTGAGCTGAACATGGTAAGAATGAAGTCCTTTAGTATTCAGACTTCCCTCTAGGTTAATATTTATCCAATAATACACACATTGGAGACATGTTGGTTCAACCACTTACCAGTTCTCCTTATCCAGCCCTCAGGTCTTTATCTTGTCTACAAGGATTTCATGGGAAATCTCACCACTGCTTTCTTTATGATGTCAGATATGCCAGGTGTATCACATTTCCCCAAACTGAAACTCTAACTTTTGAAGCAGAATATGAAGTTTGATGTTTACTATTTAAAGAAGCGGTGCTAGGCCAGTGTGTTCCCACCTCCTGTATACCCTGTGCTCATAACAAGTTCTTTGCAGAACACCTTCAGCCTGCATTCTCGTTAGTTCCTCACAACAGTCTCCTGAGATAAATGATTTTCCCAGCATTTTGGTCAAAGGGTCTGCTTCAAGTTCACAATTTGTGGGCTTTTTAAAAAAAATTTTTTTTATCTGTGATGTTTATTCCCCCTCTCTTTTTAAATTACCACCAGCCCAACTTCTCAGAGACGTTGACTTTGTTAAGAACAGCTCTCTCTGACTGGTGAGATTCTTGGTCAGAGAAAGAACATTACTTGCAGACTGGCATGATTAAAGGACATCTGATGATGGGGTAGGGAGCAGGGTTATCTCTAGTGACATTTTGAAATTAGCTTTGCCACTCTTCTCCTTATCCTGTCTCCTTTTGACCTCCCTCTGTTTTCTGTCCCCAAGAGCCCATTAACCTCTTGCAGAAGTACCCCTGCCTTTCAGCCTGATCTGCTCAAGTCACCCAGGCTACTTTTCAATTCTTTGACCACCTGTTCCTGTACTCCTCCCAGCCTCCCATCAGATCACCGCTGCACTTTCTGGAGTTACTATAAACCGTTTTCCTGACTGCATTGGGTGGAGGAAAGGGCAGATGTATTTAAAAGCTGACATCTTTGTAACCTAGAACTCTGTTCTGCATATCCCAAGAATTTGTGGGATGTTAGTAAGGACAGGGAAGTGGAATTGAATCATATAGACAGTTTGTTTAGAATTTGCCAATTTTATGGTCTTGATTTTTTGAGAACATTAAGTGATCCCAAAGGTCCCTGACAGGTAGTAACTTTGCTGAGACACAGGTTTGTTGCAGCTTGGTTATAAATCTTAACTAATTAAAACTTCCTTTTTGAAAAGTGGCTCTTTTGAAAAGAAAATCAGTTGCTGGTTATTAATGATGCTAGGAAAGAAAAAGCCGAGATGTCCAAAGAAGAGAGGTCTTAGCCAGAAAAAGGTATTGGGGTGAGTTAAATACTGGAATGATAGATTGTGCTGTGCTGGGAATAAGCCCACTATACATTTCATGGGGAAATTAAAAAGTTCATGAAAGTTTTAGCAGATGCATGAGCCAGGGCAAAATTTTTTCTGTTGAGATAGTTTAGGAGAAGGTTGAAAAGGGGCTTAACTTGGAGTGGGAGGTGAGGCATTTAAAAAAAAAAACAAAAAACAGGAAAAAGCCAGAAGCCTCTGTGACCTTTTCTGTATTTATGGGTTTGGGGATTTATGAAGCTGTCTTCTCTGGAATGTCAGGGCCCTGTTGGCACCCCTGTCATTGGATGTGTTCAGGCAGGTGCTCTAGGGCCAGCTGTCAAGAGTATTGGAAAGGAAATTCCTGCATTTGGTTTCTGGGAGGCCTGATTCCTTGACTTTTAAGTTTCTTTATCTCCTCCTTACCATCCTTCCTTCTTTCATAGGTACCTCTTAGCAGCCAGAGGCAATCAGTGTTGAACTGAAAGAAGCAGAGGTTTATGGTCTGCCAGTCCATGCCCCTGAATATGCTTGTCTGCTCCCAGAACCCTGAGTCAGACTTCAAAGCAAGCAGTTATTGTGCCTTCCTGGCTCAGTTTTAGAATCTCCTCCCACTACCACCTCCTCCAACCACCCCCGCATCCTCTGATTGTCCAAAATTGCCACCTCAGTCTGTCTACCAGCTCTATAAAACTCCACTGCTGCCTGCTTGACTTGGGCAGTCTGTTCTAGTGATGGGAATTTAATGGATACAGGTAATTTACACTTAAAGTGTGAATAAGACTTGGTCTTTGAATGTTGGCATTTTAAAATCAGATGAAGCTTGGGGAATGGTGTGTTGTTATTCAAGAGGCACAAAGGTTCAGTTGGAGAAGATGGAAAGTTCTGGAGACTGATGGTTGTGATGGGCAGAACCATGTGAGTGTACTTAATGTTACAGAACTGCACACATTAAATGGTAACTTCTGTGGTATGTTTCTACCATGATAAGAAAAAGTATTTAAAAAATTAAATGAGTCTTTATGGAGAATATTATATACAAGTAATATAAGAACATTTAGAATATTTGGAAAATACAGAGAAACAAAAGAAAACAGGAGTCATAAGTCTCCCTACTGCTGACATTTTTCATTTCCTGTATTTGTATATCCTTCCAGCCCTTTTTCTATGTAAATATAATATTTATACAAAAGTATGGGACTAAGCTATAAATATGGTTTTGTAGTTTTCCCTTATTATATCATGAATATTCTCCTGTGTCATCAAATAGTCATTAACACATTATTGCTTGCTAATTCCATAATCCTTTCCCCCAGATAAGGCCTTCTTCCCAGTATTGTATGTGTTGTCCATGTAACCTAAATATTTATTTCATCCCACTTATCAGAGTTTACTATACATATGTTTTGGAGATCATATGATGTCTGTCTACTCACAAGAGTATAAACTGCATGAAGATAGGTACTCTGTGTATTTAGCTCACCATTTTGTCCCCCGTGCCTGCCCTGTTGTAGGTCTGCAAATGAAAAGTGAATAAATGAATACATTTTGGACATTTCATTTTCCAAATTTTGTTCATAGGTCATAGATAAGAGCTCATTTGCTTATAGTTGATAAAACTTCCTACAAATCCATAATTACTTCCTTACTGAAAATTCCTTTACGTCAAATAGGCTTAGTGATTCTGATTATTAATGTAATATATTTTCAATGAAGAGTTTCAGAAACTTACAGAAAAGAATAAAGGAAAAAATAAAGATTACTCAAAATTCCTCTTCTGGGTTCTGGAATAGTTTAAACAGCATAAGTATCTGTTCTTTAGAGGTTTGAAAGAAATTGCCTGTGAACCTGTCTGAGCCTGAGGCCTTTTGGGCAGGTGGTAATTTGATAAGCATGTATAGATATGCTTTGGTTATTGTTATATTCAAGTTATTTTACTTAAGTTAGTTTTGAACTTTTATATTTTCCTCTGAGAGTATCCATTTCATCCAAACTAGCTTCTCTATTTTCCTTCAGTCTTCAAATATTTTTTATTGGAGGAACATGCATGGCCTTCATTTATTGTATTTTGAATCACTATGCATTTACTTTTATGAAAACACGCCTGCATTTTCTAGTACAGAAAAACCCCTAAAAATTATTTCAGGAATGTAGAGAAATCTCCAACTTAGAGAAAAAAGTTCTCCCTAATTAAACTGCTGCACTGCAGTCATTTCCGCATTTCCCATGTTTCTTAAGTATCTTGTCTGATAATACATATTATAAAGAGAGATTATGAAAAACAGACCTTTGCATATACTTCTGCGTCTTATTGGGAATATCCCGTTGGCATTGGATAACCGGTCATCACTGCCGTAGCAGGGTGTGTACGTGCCTGTTGGTTTGTAACATTGTGCAGATTTGGAATGTAACATCCATATTGCTGAGCGCTCTCATAACCAGTTTGGTAAGTCCCTGTTATCACCAGTCCTACAACTGGTCTGTATACCAGCAGACACAAATTGCTTCCAAAGTTCCGGTTGGTGTAATTTGCAGCAATGTCAACACCATTCTGAGTTTTTCCCCCCAAATCTCTCTTAAGCAGACTAGAGTAGCCTCTGTCATAATTTTCCCTGTCTCTGATGGTATTAAATCTTCCCTTTTTACCCAGAGAGTATCTGTCCCAATGGCCTCCTCTACCTCTGGAGTGACCTGAACCTCTGTCTTCAACCAACTGAAGCAATTTGGGATTAATTGCCTTATTGGCTTCATGAAGCACAGAGATAAGGTCACTCACTTGATTTATGTTATTGGTGTAAAGAAAATGTATGCTATGCCTGTTTTGGTACTGTGAGAATTTCTTCCAGTTCATTTCATATAATCCTCTGAGGAGTTAGGGTAGTCATAATTGATGACAAACTTCATGTCTTCCACATCTAGCCATCTGGAAAACTCATCTGTAGCAGTCAGAACAGGAGCTTTTCCATGTTTGAGTTCATTTAGAACCCAGCCACGTTGATGTGGACTCTTATCACCATGGATACCCATAGCAGGCCACCCATCTCTCCTCATTTTCTGCTAAGTTTATCAGATCTTCTTTTTGTTTCAACAAAAACAATGGTTTTATTCTCATTCATGATCTCTTCCATTAGACAAATAAGTGTTTCATCCTTTCCCACACCATGATACACATCTGTCTATAATCTGAAGCATGTTGGGATTTACAGCTCAGTTCTAGTGCACAGTGTTTATACGATATAGTCTTTTGGGAAATCTTCAGCAAGCTGTTTTTCTTCTTTTGGCCAAGTCACACTCCACAGCACTGAGAGGGTTTGCCTATCAGGTTTTACTTATTCACAGTCTTCAAAGCCCATATCAAGCATTCTATCTGCTTCATCAAAGACTATGTAAGTTGCTCTCAGATTGGTTTTCCCACACTCTTAAGAAGTCGATCAGTCTTCCAGGTGTTGCAATGTGGGTCTCCACACCTCTCTCCAAATCATGGTTGGTGGCCCCTTGGGAGTACCACCATAGATGCCGGTAGGACATGCTCTACAATATTCAGCAGCTGCTCACTGTGCCTGTGGTGCCATCACCAAGCACGTAGGCCCGTCACCTTTCTCTAGGAATGGTAATGACTGCAGGGATGATGGCATCATCAAACAGGACCGTTTTCCCAGATCCAGTTTGTGCTGCTCCAACCATGTGCAGTCCACCTAGAGCAACTGGTCACCCCTGAGCTTAAATAGCAGTGAGTTCACGAAAGTTTGCTTCATAAAAATTCAGAGCTAGCTTTAGACAGTTATGACCTCCACCTGTAATTTCCTTGCTTCGTCTGTGTATCTCCACCGCTTATGCAGTGCACCTAGCCAAATCAGGGTGTTCTTGATAAAAATTCTTTACAGATCTGGATAGCTCATCAAGATTCCACTTCTTTTTAACTAGTTTCTACCCAGGGTTTCTTTCCCGACAGGGGCTCTGCCCTACTTCCTCCAAATAGAGGCGTTCCAAATCCTCCACCCCAGTCCTAATCTCTGTCATTCAAATTACTTGACTTGGCTTCCATGGTTGTGGGTGGTGGGGAACGAAGTGGGGAATCTGAGGCAATGAGTCACTGGAGGCAGCTTCAGTGACAGCGAAGCCTTGCAGGGGCTGCAGCAGTGGAGGGACAGCAATGAAAGGAGCCACAGCTGCTCGACAGAAGCTCTGTTCCACAGAAATGAATGCAATTCAGGCGAGCTTCTAATTGGAATTCTGAGAGATTTTGTAATAGAAGATCTCTCCAATTTTTACCAGCCTGTGAAGGAATCTCTAGCGTTACATTCACTAAATGACTTCATTATTCTGTTTAGACATTGTAATAGCACCTCCTGGGGATATAAACTGGATGAATAAGACAACGGCCCTGCCCTTGAGAATCCAAATGTGTAGAGGGGAAGACAGAGCAGAAACAAATAGGAAAAAACTAATGGACAGAGAAAGAAATAGCTCTCAGCTAGAGGAGGAAGCCTCACCACAGATGAGACATTTGCAACTGCATGTTAAAGAAGTTGTCTGTAGGGGGATAAGGAAGGAGAGGTATTCTAAACAGTAGAAATAACCTGTGTGGTAGGTGAAGGAATCCGAACTTGGCATCTTCCAGGACACCAGAGAGTACTAGTTATTTGTCACGGCTGGGCCCATCAGGGCTAGATTGTAAAGGTCAAAAGAGCCATTTTATAATCATTCCTCATGGCAGATGGGAGCCTTTGAAAGTTTCAAAGCAGAGAAGTAGTATTGTAATTATGGTTTAGAAAGATTGGCAGCTAGAGAGAGACTTAAGACTGGGAGTGTAGTAGATCATTGTGATCAGCAAGGTGAGGAACAGAGTCCCCAGTTAGTGGGAGAGTGGTCACAAGAATGTTGAACAGGGAATATCTCCAGGAACTTGGGAGCTGAGTGAATGACAGAGTTGAAGTAAGGAGAAGATGAGCATAACTCAGACGATTGGAAGTTATATTCAGCACCTTATAAGAACTAAGACTGGGTTCTGTCTGGACCCTTTTTCTTTTCTTTTTTTTTTTTTTACTTTTTCACATCTCTTTTGCTTAGTCACAAACTTAAGCTCTCCCCAACTATACTTGAGCTCACAAGTTCTTTTGTTAATCTCTTGCTTTTGGAATGTACCCCTTAGGTTTTAATTGTGGTCTTATTTTACTTATGACCAGTGATTCTTATACTTGGAATTCATAAATAGAGCATTAATCCATTTCCCTTTGCCAATATAGTCATAGGTATGCAGCAGGGAACTGGGTTGGTGATGATGTTGTCAGCCTATATGCAATGTCATCAGCCAATATACAAAATACGAAGAAAGAAGCGGAGTTGGGAAAAGCTATAACCTCAGTTTGGACATGATGATTTGAGGTTCTCATGGAATGACCAGATGAGGACAGTAAGTTGATAGAATCCAGTAGAGAGGTTCGGGGGAAAATAATTAGCTTTTAGCATTGTCCCAGTTGTGGGAGCAGATGAGCTCATCTTTGGGAGAAGAGGAAAAAGCTGAGATGGAGCCAGCAGCTCCAACGTTCAGGGGCCAGGCAAAGGAGCCTGTAGAAAACCGAGGACAAACCACAGAAGAAAAGAGCCCTGAGAAGCAAGGGGAAGAATTTCAGGAAAGAACAGGGGCCAGTAGTTAAGATAACAAGTGAACTGAAAGCTAAGCAGTGGATTTGCCTTTACAAGTCATTTGATGACCTTAGTGAGGGCAGAGTGTCTAGAATAGTGAAATGGAAGCCACCTGCAGGGAGCCGAGGAGTGAACAGGGGTAAGGAAGAGGAGATGATGAGTCCAAAAGCTTGATACTTACAGAAAAAATGTGGTCGCTTGAGGATAAACAGTGATTTTGGGGGTGGTAAAGACTTCACTCTGGCTATAGGTTAAGAAGGAGAGCGAGTAATCAAGGAAAACACTCCTGTGCTGGACATTGTTCTAAGTGTGTGTTGTTCGCTCAATTTTCACTATGAATCTGTAAGATGGACTTCCTTGTATTTTACACATGAGAAAACTGAGTCACAAAGAGGATAAGTAGCTTTTAAAGGAAACATAGTATTTAAGTGGCAAGATTGGGATAACAGAGCAAGAACCAGTTGTGGGAAGTAGGCTACCAACTTCTAAGATTTCAGGGAAGGGGATGAGAGAGATGCGGGAGGAGGGATTGGAAGATTTGTTTCTGGATGACCCTATATTTTTGTGGTGAAGATGAGACAAGATTGTTCAGAGTGAATGACTATGGGGTGGAAGGCCCTTGGCAACAGCTGCTATGGGCATCAGTTAAAGGAGCTGAAAGAGAATTACTGAAAACGTTTTTTTGTTTGTTTTTTTAATTAAAGGAGAGGAGCAGGCAAAAATGAAAGCGAGTAGGCAGGCAGGCAGGAAGAGAGAGGAGAAAGAAGCATTTTATTTTATTTTTATTTAGTTGTTCACACTGGTTATGTACCCTGGGACCTGGCACTCGAACCCAGGGGCATGTGGCCTGTGTGCCTTCAGAGGCAATTGACCTAACCACTGCTCCACCAGGGCGTGCCTTTATTTATTTTTTAAAGAGAGGATGAGAGCAGAGGATGAGGATGAGAAAGTGGGATAAGAAGGAAGAAGAAGTTTAAGGAGAAGGAAGAAGAAGCATTATTTATTTAGTAGTTTTTCACCTCAGCCCCAGGTTGTGAATCTGCATCTTTGGACATTACACAGTCCACACCTCAGCATCTCACTCCCTTGAGCCACAAGGACACATCCCCGAAAGGATTCTTGGGCGGTAGAATCCTCCAGATGCCTTGGAAGAGGAAGTACTGGAGAATGGGCTGCTGCCAGTGAGAGTGTAATGGATGACACTGACCCCAGGTGCAGGCTTACAGTAAGTGAATCTGGATAAAGCAGAGAACCTGGAAGAGCGCTGTAGATCTGGAGAGAGCTGAACATGGGGACTGAGAATATTGGAGTAGCTGGGATAAGAGACAGCTAGACATGAGCCAAGGCCAAGGCCAAGGGGTTGGTGCAGGCACTACTGGGTTCTGAAGCCAGATTCCAGAGGAGTCTAAGTATCCTTAGGTGCACTGGGCTAAGAGGATAGCCATGTGCCATGTTGGCTCATTAGCCTGAATTTGAATGATTGCCAGATGTTATCAGATTCCTGAGGCCAAAGAGGTAACTGACTGGAAGAGATGAAAGTATTGAAAACAGGATTTTCTAAGTTTGAAAATTTGTACTTTGTGTTTTGGGGGATGTTAAAGATTCGGAGGTTGCATGCTAAAGTGAGTTGGTGGTTAATAAAGATCCTCAACTTGGAGGTCATTATGGAACTAGGTGGACGCTTGGATGGATGATGAAGACACACAGGATGCTAGCTTGAGCTGAGACAGAGGTATTTTTTCTATGGCCTGGAGGTTAGTAAATACCAGTTTGTAGGGTGGCAGAGGGACATATAGCCAGATGTGTGATCTGTCAAGATTGAATGGGATTGAATTGAATGAGGAAAAGCTTCCTGTTTTTTCCCAGGACTGTTTTACATCGAGATGGATTTTCTGGATTCTTTTCCAACATTCTTTTCCCAGTTGTTGCCCACCTCCAGAGCTATGCAGTATTTGATAAATGTTGGTCAGTGCTGTTCTTGCCCCCATTTAAAAGCTAAATGAGGTGAATGCAGGAATTTCAGTGAGTGAGGAGGATACATGATTCTGTAACCTGTAAGATATAGATATATATATATCTACTGTATAGATATATACAGTAGGTGTATAAAGAAAGGAATTTGACTTATTTTTCACAAAACTGGCTATATTAATTTAACTTATAATCATGCTGAAGTTATAGATTTTTTTCATTGTTGCACAATAATACATTTAATAGCATCTTAGTGTTAAGAAATTTTCATACCACGTGTTTGGTTATTTGAGTTCTCAAATTGCTAAGGGCTTAACCAAACCCTTTTTAAGTCAAGAAACCAAGGAAGTTAGGGCGGAAGTGAAATGTTGACCCAGTCACCAAATTAATTCAGGAATTATGGGCTCCCTGAGTCTAGTCCATAAAGGAAATAAAACACTGGATGAAGCTCACTGATGAATCCTGGGCTCCCTCATGTTTGTTTTTTTTTTTTTTTCTTTCTTTCTTTTCATCCTCTCATCCTCTTTTATTTTTCCACTTCCAAACTGAATGTTCCAAAGGAAAATAACCTTAATCAAAACCAGATCCCTTTGGATCTGGGTTCTGTAGCTCTGTTTGTGGCACAAAGGACCAGGCCCAGCATAGCCTCGTGTCATTCTTGGATTACAGAAGGAGAAGGCTCTATTGTGTGGGAGAGGTGAATGAATTTTCTGATGGTGTTTTTGTTTTAGGTACTTCTAGTAGACTAATTTATTGATTGTTTCCTGATTTAGATATATAGCTTTACTTTGAAAATGAAACTGATGTTTCATTTGTTCTGTAAGTTCTTAATGAGTTTCTGTTATGTGTCGGTTCTTGTTCTGGGCCATGTGCCTTTCATAAAGTAGGAGCTCAGTCAACTTTCTAGTATTATCCATTAGGGGTTCCCATCTATAAAACTGATACAGAGCACAGTATTTTTCTTCACTAACATGCGCTCTATCCTGTTTAGAATGCTGTTTTTCTATCCTTTAGTCATCCTCTGAGACCCAGGCTAACCGTCACCTCTGCAAAGCTGAAGGTTAACTGCTGCTTCTCATGGCTCTGTACCTCTCTTAGAGCCAAAAGCTGCCGTGTACCTCCAGGTTAAATTGGGTAGAAACATCTGCCGGAGATGGATAGTCAGGGTTAGGCTGAGATGGTGAAATGGGAGGGAGAGATGGATACTGTCTCTAAGATGCCCTTAGGTACTAGAGCAAAGTTCAAGTAGGAGACATGAAATAAAAATGGGACATGAAGACAACAGTCATGACATGACCAGAGAGTGGGGGCAGGTTGAAAGGAATAAGAAGATCTGGGACAGTTGCCACAAATGATAAGGTGGCACTGGTAACTTGACTTTTGGTTCATGGATAAGTCACAGATGTTGAATGCTTCATCCCTTTGTTCCGTGAAGAACAAACAATCTCATGGGAACAAGATCTATTTTATAACTTCGATATGTGTGTAGGACACACAGTGAGTGTCTAAATCAATATGATTAATGAATGAAAGCAACAACCTACTGAAATTATCTGCCTTCAGCTTGGTTAGAAAATTTCTAAGGAGGAATCTAATGTACATCATGGTGCCTCTAGTTAATAATACTGCATAGTGTGCTTGACATATATTTTCTGAGATCTTAAGTATTCTGGCTATACTCACATATAAACTGAACTGGCAACTGTGAGGTGATAGATGTATTAATTAGTTTGATTGTGGTCATTATTTCATGATGTATATGTCTATCAAGTTGTTTCATTGTGCACCTTAAATGCACAGAATTTTTATGTATCAGGAAAAAAGAGTAAGTAGACACCAAGGGGGGAAAAAAGGAAGAAAATTTCTAAGCGGTTAAGATGGTAACTAATCTAGAAGCTTGCTTGGCTGCTATGATTTTTGAGGATAACATTAAGATTCTCGGTACTTTGCAGTAGCTTCTCAAATCTAAGATCACTGATTTGTCTCTTCTTTCCTTCCTTCTTTTGCCCATAACTCCAACTTTGGCTACCAAAATCTCTAGAATACCTGAACGCTCAGAACTTGGATATCGTGGATCTTCACAATAATTGCTCTAAGTGGGGTGTAATTTCTCACTCCACTAGGAGGAACCTCATTTCACCATATTCTGAAGTCGTCTTAACTTTGAAGTTTGAAATGTATTTATTTTCACTCCCTCCTTTTTTAGTTCAGTAAGTTTGGAATATAATATGTTAATTGGACTTAAAATGAGGGCTTTAACCTTTATTCTCCTTTCTAAAAACTCCCCCTCCCCAAAGGACAATAATATAAAAATAATTTCACTTTCAGTAAGAAGAAAGCAGAAAAGAATAAAAGAGAATCGGAGCCCTAGAAACCTAAAAGCACATCACTCCGTGCAGTTTTTCCTATTTGATACTGTGCTTTCTGGAAGATGCAATTTTCTGCTTCCATTTCTGTTGTCGGCCTGCCAGGATTCCCACAAAGTGGCCCAGTGTTTTGCTGGAGGTTACTTTTCCTTGGAAGCAATTCAAATAAAATCATCATTCCATTTCTCCCTTTTCATTTGACATTTGACTAAAACAATGCTTTGGCAGCTAGACAGGACCTCTTAAGAGCTTCAGTATTTTTCTCTTTGCCTTTCAAGAAGTGCCTTTTCAAAATGTGGTTTAAAACTGAGCATAGAAATAAAAACACGAAACCAATTGCTTGGAGACCAAAGCTCTAGGGCTGAAGGGAAAAGACCTGGGGTTGGGGGGGACCCTGAAAGTTCCAGCTCTGTCCCCCCCGTATGTTGTCACTCATTTTAGTATTGTGCCTCCTTGCTTCTGAGATTCTGTCCCCCTTGCTTTGTGGTCTCCTGCCATGCCGAGTTTCCAGCCCCTGTGTGTCCTCGTTACATACTTTCTTTGTCCCAGCCCCCAAACTAGTGATCTCTACATCCACTAATTTTGAATACTAATTGCTTCTCTTTTATTCCTTTCTTGGAAACAATTCTTAGAGGTTATCCAGAATTTTACTCTTCTTTACTTTGAAGGTCTTAATCATAATCGCACTTATTCTCAACTGTAAAATTCTAATTCTCCAATACAGGTTCTTTTTGCCTCCCCATTTCCCTTTAATATTTTTTTTCATCCTGTTTTCTTTCTTTCTTCTACCTGTTCTCTTGATGCCATGAGTTTATTATCAGTTCCTTAAGGAAATCTCAAATATGACTCAGGTATGCCTCCCCTGTATTTAATAATAACTTGTAGTTCCCATATCAAGATTCTCTCTATTAAATTGCATGTTTAGTTAATTACCTCACTCAAGTGAACTGTGAACTCATTAAGGGTTAGAAGCAAATCTTTGTTATTCATATTCATATCTAGTACAGTTTAGCACAGAGTAGCATTTAATACGTATTTGTCGAATGGTATCTATTTCTGTCTTCTCTGATAATCTTGCTTGCTCTATCAATTGGAAACCTTTGTGTTTGTTTTTAAGCTTTTATCTACTACTTCATTTCTCTCCTTAAAAAAATCCTCTTCCATTAATGAATCCTTTATCTCCACATTTCTCTTTGGAATAATCCACATACACCCTGTCTATGGTATTTTACCGTGACTTCCAGTCTGACTGGATATGTCCCATGTGTTTTTTCCTTAGCACTTATACAGTCTTCTGTAAAAAGACTTAAAACCAGGTTACTGCTATCACTGTTTTATACATTTCAATCTCTCATTAGACTGTATACTTCTGGAAGTCCAGGGCTGTGATCTACAGATCTGGACATGTGGCAGGTCCTCAAGAAATTTGTTTTGATTAAGTTAATGCCCTCTACGCAGAGTCTTTGCATGTCATTGTGGTGGCACATTAAAGATTTTTAAATATCTTACTTGCACAGACATTAATTTGGTACTAATGTTTAAATACCAAGAACAAATAGAATGCAGTTAAAATCTTCCCTGAATTTGGGAGGACACATCATTCTAATTAGATTTAATGTCCTTGCCATAACACCAGCGACTTTATACCACTGGAGGTGAAAAGAAAAAACATTTTTTTTTTCTTCTTTCACATTTCTCTGTTCTTTTACTGGAAAAATAAGAAGGTGCCAGGAGAGAAATAGTTACCCGAGAACATCTGTCATCTATTCTTTGCCTGCGGACTTAGTGGGTATTTGGAGAACCTGCCTTGTTAACATTTTTTTTCTTTTGGTCTTGTTTTGGGCCACAGTCACTCTGAAAATTGACTGAATCTTCTTTCTTTGCCTGTGTTGAAGAGTCTCTGCTGTAACAGGACAGGGGCCAGAATCTTTATCTGTAATCACTTCTATTTTGAAACAGCTAAACCAAAGCATCTTTTACTAGCTGCAAAGAAGGTTGCTGGACTCTGGGAAACTGACAAGCATATGGACTTTTCAAACAAAAGGAGAAAATGTGGCATTCCAGAGATCTGCAGATGCCCTTTTGATGAATTATGTCATTGGGTGCTGGCAGTGGTTTGGTTAAGCTGTTTGCGTTCCCAGATTCTCACAAATTCAGAAGATTTTTCTGGTGACTGGATGTTCATTTTTCAAACTTCACTGCTCTCAAAGTTAACATATTATATTCAGAAAATTATAAGCAGATTTTGTTGATGAATATAAAAGAGTTGACTGTGTAAACCCATGTAAATATCAGCATTATTCACAATAGCTAAAACATGGAAGCAACCTAAATGATCATTGATGGTGGAATGTATATTCAAATGTGATATTAAACAACAATGAGATATTATTCAGCTTTAAAAAGGAAGGCAATTCTACAAAATGCTATGACATGGATGAACTATGAGGACATTCTGCTAAGGTAAATGATCAAATCACAAAAAGGCTATATAATTCTACTTCGTCAAAATCATGGAAACAAAAAGTGAAATGGTGGTTACCAGCTGCGGTTGGAGGGAACAGGAAGTTATGGTTGAATGGATGTAGTTTTGGTTTTACAATATGAATAAAGGTATGGAGCTGCATAGTGGTGATGGTAACATGGCATTGTAAATGTATTCAGTACTACTGAACTGTGCTCTTAGAAAATGTTTAAGTTGGGGCACGCCCTGGTGGCCTAGTGGATAGGTCCACAGCCTCTGGCTGGCGTAGTACACATACATCCAGAGTGCCCAGGATCAGGACCCGGATGGGGCAGCGGCCAAAGTGAACAACTAAATAAAGTAAAAAATGCTCTCTCCTCTCTCTTCCTGCCTGCCTGCCTTCATTCCTGCCTCTGCCTTTCCGTAAAATAAAAACGAAGTTTGGCACACCCTGGTAGAGCAGTGGTTAGGCAGTTGCTCTTGAAGGAGCAAGCCACGTTCCCTTGGGTTTGAGTCCCACATACAGGGTGAAAACAACCAGTATGAACAACTAAACAAAAAGAAAATAAAATGCTACTTTCTCCTCTCTGCTGCCTACTTTTCTTCATTCCTGCCTGTACCTTTCTTTAAAAAAAAAAAAAAAAATGTTTAAATTGGGCATGTACCCTTTTGGCTCAGGCGGATGATACACTGGCATGCTGACAACATAAAGCCCAAGGACCAGGGTTTGAGACCCAGCCTGGGGTGAAAAGCCAAAATGAACAACTGAATAAATGAAGATACTTCTTCCTCCTCTGCCTTCCTTTATAAAAAAAGTTTATTTTTGTGTTGATATATTTATATATATATATTATAAAAATACAAAAATAGATTAGTAATGTAAAATTTCTTTGTCATTGAAAATACTGGAAATCGGATCAAAAAACAGACCATATATTTGGAAAAGATGTTTCCAATACATGCAACAGAGAAAAGGGTCATTTTCTTTTCTTAATGCATAAAGAATTTTTAAAAATTAATTTGAGGTGTATCCTGGTGTCCTACTGGGTAAGGCCACTGGATGAAGTCCACATATATTCCCAGACCCAGGTTCAAGACCTGGGGCCAGTAGGGAACAGCCAAGATGAACATCTTAGTGAAAATAAAGTGTTTCTTTCTCCTCTCTCTTCCTGTCTGCCTACCTGCCTGCTCGCCTTTATTCCTGACTGCACCTTTTTTTTAAAAAAGTCAAGAATTTGAACAGAGAAAGAAGTAGCAATATTTTTTTATAAACATGAAAATGTCCCTCCCTCATTTTACTTATAATGAAAGAAGTGCCACTAATAAAATATGTCACTATTAGACTGGCAGAAAGAACATTCGATAACATACCATGTTGGCAAGGGTTTGGAGAAGCAGAAGCTCACAGGTGGTTAGAGGGAGTAATTAAACTGATATGGTTTCTTTAGCAATATCATTCAACAATTTCTTGGTATTTATCCAACAGAATTGCAAATGTAAACAAAGATGTCTCCACAAATATAGTCATTGTAGCAATATTTGCAATTAAAATGTGAAACAGTATGCCTCTGAACAAAAGATGGGTTAAGTAAATCATGGTATAGCCACAAAATGAAATGCTGTTATTCATTGAAGAGATTCATAGTTTATGCTGTGCATACTGTGCTTTTATTGGGCTCTGTGACCAATGCAGTTTATTGTTCCTAATTCACTCTCCTTGCTTGGTCTATGAAAATGAATCTGTTCCGTTTCAATATTTTTCCTTGACTAACTAAGAGGTAATAAATTGATAACTGGCTCACTTTTTAAAAAATAAGCGGGCTGGCACTAGACAATGGTGAGGAACACTTGGTGATCTGGTGGAGGGCATGGTGTGTTGACATATATCTAAGGAATGGGGAACCATACATAGGAAGCTATTTTAATGTGTAGAATAATTACTACAATTAAAATAATTTAAAAAATGAATACAAATAAGTGGGCTGGGAGAGCTATTTATGCTTATATAAATAAGCATATACGTGAACATCTTCTGGAAGTTACATAAGAAACTGTTGAGGAAGATTATCTCTAAGGGTGAGAATAGAATCTCAGGAGAGACTTGACTTTTTTTTAACTGCGTGTGTCTTGTTTTTGTAGTTTAGAGTAAATGACAAAACTTTGGTTAGACATTAAAGAGGAAAAATATACTTGTATTAATGGAGAAATGACCGAGTCCTAGCTGGAAATATGAAATATTATAAATATGTCATTTAATAAAAATTAATTTATAGGTTTAATGCAGTCATGGTGAAGAAAACAAATCTCCAGGGGGTTACGAGGGCGTGGTTTTTATTGTTAGGAACCCTAGAGTAGAGTTTGGGAGACAGAAACATAATGTTCACCAAAAAATGCCTTGAACAGTTACAAAGCAATATATCAAGTGCAAAGCAATAAAATTGAATACATATGTATTGTGGGAACTTGGATCCTTTGAGAGAACAGACAGAATGGAATTAATCAGCAAAGGATATTTAAAAAAAATAAAGCTAAAAAAAGAGAAACTAACAAGAAGTAATCTTTCTTAAAGTCCACATTCTCTTAAGAATTGGAAGCTCTCCTTCCCAAAAGCTTCTTCATCTGGGGAAGAAATTCTCATGGAGGGAGGGGTTTCTTTCCACAGTGTATTTTGTATTGAGAAGACCTATGTGATGAACTGTGCCTGCATTACTTGTTCTACTGCTGAATAAAGTGACCCTGATCCCTGTACGTTTGCACTTCAGAGTATTCAGATCACTGAAAATTCAGTAATCAAGGACAGGCAGGATTGGATCGACTGCAAGGAGCACAACTGCCTGAGGAATCTGGAAACAATACTGACGACATTTGTTGGCATTAATTCATTGAAGCAATAATGCTGTATATAGAAAGCATGTTTTCTTGTGTTTTTTTTTTTCTCTTTTTTTATAAAAGACATCAGTTCTGTGTATTTGTTGCAACTGAACTCCAACTTGGAACTGAGGATAAATTTTTAAAACAATAATGCACTATCATGTATTGGGAGCTTCAAAAAAAAATTGCACAGCATTTGGAAAACATTTTGTCTTCTCTTTATGCCCTTTATAAAGATTAGAATTTAAGTCATAGAATTGGATTGAACTATTTGAGAGTGAACAATGCTTTTTTGTAGGTCTTCATGAAATCTTCACTGTAAATAAGTGAGATGACTTTTAAACTTTTTTTCCTTGTAAATAAATTGCTTTTATGTTGGGAATATTTCTTGATGATTCTTTTAGAATATTTATAAGGGGTATAAATAAATATTAAAGGAGATCTCACTTGCTAACATTTCTTAAGATGCTATCTGTTGTATGCCATTTCCCATTAGACTAGTTGTAAGCATCACTCACAGTTATTCTTTAAGATTTGTTTTCTTTGAAACACAATTTTATGAAACCACTATAGAAATGAAAACTCCAGCTGAAATAAAGAAACACCACCTTTTGTGAATCATCAAAAGTGTTTATGGTTCTGGTGGCTTTTTTTTCTAATTTATATAGGTTTGTCAGATGTTATATCTAGACTTTATTCTAAAGGTACACCAATAATCTCTATTAGGCATTACTAACACAAGAAATACAAAATTTACTAATCTGCTTTTATAAAAGAGTACAAAATCATGGCATTTCAGAGAGGACAGCTGTATAATATTTGGATTTATGAGCATTTGTAATTTTTAATTTTGTCATGTCTTACAAGAGTAAGATTGAGAAATAAGATCAAAGATTTTTTTAATAACTGAATTAATCTGTAACTTAAAAGAAGATACTGAGCTATGTTTTTCTCTTGCTAATAGATTACTGGCAGTGAGTATATTTATTAAAAAAGTACAAGTCTTGCTTTCAGTTTTTTTAAACACAAGGATCTCTTTAACATCAAAAAGTCTCATGGATTCCCTCATATAATAGCAGTTGTACTTTTGAGTTTGGGATCTGCAGACAATTTTTATTACTCATATATAAAGGGAAGGTCCTTTGTAATGTCACCCAGGCCCTCTTCGAGGGGCCGTTGAACCATATTTGGGAACCACTGCTATGTTCTTTTCAGATTTAGATCATGGCTTCAGTTCAAAAAAAGGAGAGCTTGGGTTTTAAAATAGCCAAATTGGATTCTAGAGGAGAACTCAAAAATCAGGGGTCAAAGTTGAAATTGTTGTGCCTTAGTAATACATCTCTACTCTTAGCGAGCTCTATGGGACACTCAGTTAGGATAGTAAAAGTTCTTAAGGTTATTTTTGTTTCAGAATGTTGACATATTTTGTACTGGTACCTTTCAATACAGAAGCAGGAATGCCTTTGTTTGGAGGTAACAGGTATCTGTAGGGAGGAAGGCTTGTGGATATCTTGAGGGGTAGAACGGGGAAATCACAGGCCAGTGGGCAGAAGTGCTCCCGAGCCTGTTAACATCATTCACTGCTGAATCTAGCACTATCGAGGGTTAGCTCTGATGTGCAGTTCAGCAAGTGTGGAAACAACAAAATAGATATTCAGCAAGTTTCAGGAGAGAATCTGCCTCCATTTTTTTTTTTTTTTTTTTTTTTTCTCCTGCCACCCACTGTATTCTCTGGCCAGGGGGGAAGGGAAAGTGCCTAAAGATATGTCAACCTGAGAATAGTCCAAATCCGATAATCTGAAAGAAGGTGCAATCCCTTGAAAATCGTTCTTTCCCCACCCCAGAACACCACCATATTAAAGGTTTTGGTGCAGTAGAAAAACTTGGTAAACTTCCCTGCATCCAGGATTTCCCAAAACTCATTTGACCATGGAACTACTCCTGTTCTACCCTTATCTTCACAAACTGCCTGGAAACAACATAGATAACTCACTTTGGGGAAAGGCTGCCTTACATGTAATCTAGACTTGAAAAATCTGATGTGCTTTGCTATAAAGTGAGGATCCTGTCTTTGATGTTTTCATGACCTCCACCAGGGTTGTCAGTCTTCATCTCCATAGAAAGATGCTAATGCCGTGTGCCTCCGGTGGCCTTTGGAAACAAAGATTTGTTTTCTGCCTACTATTAATTCTCAAGGCAGAAAGCTTTTTCTGGTTTCTGTTTGTATAAATAAGTCACTCTTCATAAAGCAATTACTACTCATTCACTTAATCAATGTTCGAGACATTGTCTTCATTATTATAACATACTGGGATGAGGAAGGGTATCAAGTGGGTCTTTCATTTATTTTAACTTTTTTAAAAAGGAAGGTGCTGGCAGGAATGAAGACGAGTAGGCAGGCAGGCAGGCAGAGAGGAGGAAGTAGCATCTTTATTTTGATTTAGTTCACACTGCTTGTTTAACACACGCCCCCCCCCCCCCGCCCCCACGCCCCAACCTGGGACTCCAACCCAGGGCGTCAAGTGTCCTACGCCGCTTTGGAAGCTCTTGACCTAACCACTACACCATCAGGGTGCACCAAACAGGTCTTTTATTCAACTATTAAGAAGTATTTAGACATTAGCTCTCTTCTGAATCATGAAGTATTGTCTCTAATTATCCAAATTCACAGGTAACTTGCAATAATCAGGAAAGGGACAAGTTGAGGTGGGCGACAGATGTTCTTCTCCATCTTTGTTCATTAGTTCAGAACATGTTTTTCGCATTGTCTACTTCTCTTGGATGCAAGGCTGGTTTTCTCAGAATTTGCTGAGCAGGGATGTGTTTTTAAAGCAAGGTCTTCATTTTAACAAAATATCTATTTCACAGAACAGTTTAAATATCACTTGGAAATTATGATGGATTTTTCTTGTAAAGTAGGTTTATAACTTCTGATATGCTAACAGTACTAGGGGATTGCTGATGTGTGTTACTTACTGTTTATATATTTCCAGGAAGGAAGGACAGCTGTGTACAAAATGTTTATAGACTGAAGAGAAGAATGTTGTTGATCTGAAAGGATGGTCTATTCTCTTACAGGAGCTGTATTAACAATAATTAGCATTTGCATAACACTGTACAAAATACTTTCATATGCCTTAGGGCATGTAATTTGTGCAATAGCCCTGTGAGGGATTTTGTATTGGCTTTTTAAAATCTCCCTGTACATTTTTTTGTTTTCTTCCCTCTGGTTCCAGATCTTGACTCCGGGTGCTTGAACTTTACGTGATCTGCACTTTAGCCACCTTAGCCACAAATGTGCACCTCTGTTTACATTTGATGAAGCTGAAAGCCCAAGATTAAAATTACTTGTCCAGAGCCATTTTGTAATAATGAGGCAAGCAGGCACTTAATTTTTAAAATTTTTTAAACATAATATGGATTTATTATAAAGCATTCAGAAATACACCAGTTAGAAGTAAACTGGAACTCTGGGTGTTGCTGCTGTGTTCATACAGCTGCTCCCCTACCTCTGTGGCTGTTGAGCATCTGAAATGTGGCTACTGCAAACTGAGATATGCCCTGGGCCTAGTTTGTGTAGGGGACCCAAAAGCAGCTGCCCCTAAAGACAGCCCTTGCCTGTGTTGACTGTGGCAGCCACAGCTACTGCTGCTGTTCCTGCCCTCTCTGAGGAAACAGGAACCATGTGGGAAGAGGACTCCTCCCACCTCCCCACCTGTGCACACCTGTTTTGTCAAAGGGAGCAGAACACCGTAATGGCTGACCTGCAGGTAAGTACTTGAGGTTTATTTCTGCACTTAGAGATTTTGGGGCATTTCTGGCACTGGGATAGTTAAGGAGCCATGTGTTTTAGACAGGACATTTAGAGCAGGACTTACGGGGGCACCAACTTTGGTTTTCACCTTAGGTGCCAAAATTCCTTGCACTGACCCTTGTCTGAAGTCCCACCAGACCACATGTCATTGCTATACAGTCTGCCTATGCATACTATTGCATAGTACTTATTTGTTGCTGGCCTGGCTGCTCTATTCCTGCTCGGATTGCTCCGCCTCCTCCCTTTAGTTGCCAACACATAACCTCATCCCATTTTTTTGTCATCCCAGTGTCCCATTTTTGTCTCAAAGAATTATAGTCAGTATATTTTAATGTGACTGTTAGGAAATTTAAAGTTGTATGTCTGGCTCACATTATATTTCTATTTAATAGCAATGACTAGAACCTTTTTTCCCATGGTTCACTGTTGCATAATTTATGCCTTATACAAATAAAGTGCTTTTATATTTTACTACCATTCTGGCATGTAACTGTGCTCCCCGTTCCCTGACTTTGGAGGAGAGGGGGCAGGTTGACCTAAACTTTCCCTTCTATTTTGGAGACTACTTTAAGAAGTTTGTAAACCACTTTATAATTTTAACATGATTTTTTGTGGTTTTAATGATACTGCCTTCCAAGGAAGACTTGATTCATTGGCACTGTACTTGTTTGGGGGTTGTGTGAGAGATCCATGGCACTGTGAGTGCAAGAGTATGAGTTTGTGTGTGAGCACACACCTGTGTTTATGTATGTGCTTATGAGTGACCAAGATAGAAAGGGGCAGAGGAAGATGGGAAACATCAGTGGACATTGCCAAACTGTGCAGGCTCTGTCCTTAAGAGTGAGAAGTAAAGATTTGGGTTATCCCCTATTCTTCTTAAAGAAATACTGCCTTGTGAGCAAGTCCTTGTTATTGATTGGAATGTATTGCATCAGAGCAAAGAATAAAAGCAGAAAATCACCACGTTAGAGAGAAGCACTCTGTAGCCCTCAGTTCGTGATCAAAGGAGAACCATTGGGAAAGCTTTTACATTTGTGAACCTTTTCTCATTTTTTGTGTTTTTTTTTTTGTCCCTTCTTTTTGTCCCTGATGGCTGTGGGATATTATAAAAGTAGAGCCAGTCGTTAATAGGATAGAAGGCTGAAATCAGAGAAAACCCACAGGTGTCTTTCTCCACTGACTATCCCCACGCACACCCTGCTTGGCCAACCTTCCCTGGTTTTGTGGGGCTTTCAGGATAACTGTTAAGTCAGCAGATGTTGTTAGACGTGAACAGTTTGGTCTAATTCAATCTAATTATTAAAATTCTTGGCAGGAGGTTTACATGAATCACCTCCAAAAAAATTTGCATTTAAGTCAATGCTACAAGTCTGACTTCAGTCCACAAAACAGAAAACTCGGAGTTCTAAAGTCTGCAAATGTGATCTTAACTCCCTGTCCATAAACTAGTGACTTTTTCTTACAAACAAAGGAATAAGGATTTTATGAGGAACCTGTTGGGGTTTGCTTGGGGGTGGGGACTCTGAAGAGACATTTCAAGAAGGAGTTATTCTCATTTTTTCAATTAAGGCAAAGGTCAGGCCCTCTGATTGTGGAATTAGATAATTAGGTAAATCCTGTCAAGCTACATACGGATTTTATGACTTAGGGCAGGTTCCTTCACTTCTCTGAGCTCTAGTGTTCCATCTGGAAAACGGGGAAAATAATTTCTGAAAGAGGCTAATGCTCATACAGCTTGCAACAGAATGAGGAGGTATGTATGCATCGAGTAACTCTTAGCTGCTTTTGTTGCTCTTGCTGTCAGTGACCATCTTTCATTACAGCAAGATATGCGTAAATGATAGGAGGGCAGGAGCTTGTGCTCCTCTCTGCTTCTCTTTCCTCACTTCTTCCCTTACTTCTCTTCTGTAAACAGGTTGAAGTGAAGTAAAATGAGTCCTGGAAAGTCTGTGTGATTGCCCTGGACGACAACTGACTTTAAATAGCCTTCCCTGCTCACTCCTGGGGGCTGAGGCGCAGGACAGCATCCTCAAGAGCATCTTTCTTGTGGCATCTTTTTCTGTCACTGTTCTCTCCCCGCCAGTCACTCTTTGCCTGCCTTTATCTAGGTCTGCTTAGGACCATGATTTTCAGGGGTTTGCACAGACATTCTGATGCCTTCTACTTGAAGGTCATGGATATAGAGGCTGATACTGGAAGTTAGAGTTTTTTCCTATTACCTTTACAGTTTCTAAGAATTATAGCAATAATATTGATTTATGTCTGTGTTAGGTTTCTTTGTGTGTGGGGGAGCAATGAAAAGCAGATGAGAGTGGTGAGAGGTAAGTAGATAGTAATATTTTCCCTTGGCTTCAGGTTCGATCTTGACTCAGTAGCTGGGGCAAACGTCCTGAGGGTATTTTGGGGAGATAACCGTGAAGGGCTGGAACCACTGACTAGGATTGCTGTCCAGCTGACCGACATGGAACTGCACTCACCCATGGTTAAATAGCAAGTGAGGGTTGAACTTTCATGAGCTTGTATAGGTTTTCCCTGCTGTCTGAAAGTCCTGTGCTCCTATCTGGTATGATTTGGTCATGGGTTTTTTATGTTTCTGTTTGTGTTAAGGAAGCAAGAGGCGGAAGAAGGATTTTTATTTAGTTAGTTGTTTATTTTGGTTTTTCCCTCAGCCCAGGGTCTCAAACCTGGGTTCTTGGACTTTATGTGGTCCACAACCCAGCCATCTCAGCTGCCTGAGCCACAAGGATACACCCTGGTAGGTTATTTGGGGGAGTCTGGGAACACTCTTACTGTTAACTTATATGGAAAATATTTTGAACATTCCAAGACCCCCCCAAATAACCTACTCAATCAAACCAAATAGTAATGTTCTGCTTTCAGTTAGATGGGGGAAACCTGTATATGATAAATCCAGTTGGTTCAGACTTAGGGTAGCTTTTACTGGGTGTCTACAATTTGCCAGACTTCGTGCTGGTTTTACCCAAAGAAGTGTCCTTTAATCCTTCTTCTGTTTGAGGCAGGTACCGGTGAGGAAGCTGAACAAAACTTGAGAGCAGAAAATGACATGCCTGGAGAGAGGGAAGGAAAGTTCTCCATTTTTGTTTTTGAAGACTTAATGCTGATTCCCATAGCTACAGCGGTGAATAGAACAGCCTTTGCCCTCGAGGAGCAAGTCATCTTAGAGTGAGAGGCTGCTATATTTTCTTTATAGCTCGTACTAATACTTGTCATTTCCTTACTTTTTCTTGTTTATTGCTTGTCTTTTCTCTTTAGACTAGAAGCCCATGAGAACAGGGTCCCAGGTGTCTTACTCATGGTTATAGTTCCTATAGCCAAACTTCAGTATTCACTTTTCAGTGAATGGGTAATGAATCATTAACTGAATTATGGTTATGTGACATAAATGCTAAAAGAAAGGCATACCTAGGGCAAGTGGGTACACAGAGGAGGAATGCCAGCACTGTCCTTTTTGGGAGGAGAGAGCTGGGGTGGGAGGGCCAGTGTAGTTTTCTCAGAGAGGTGCCATCCATGCTGGTTCCTAACAGCAAAGTAGAAGCTAGGAGATAATAATGGGACCACAACTATTCCAGGCAGCAAGAAATGCAAAAACACAACCCATGGGACCAGGATAGTGGTTCTCAACTGAGGACAGTTTTGCTGTATTAGGAATATTTGTCATGATTGGGGGAGTGCTGCTGAACACCCTGCGATGCGCTAGACAGGCACTCTGCCCCACAGAGACACTGGATCTGGCCTCTAGTGCGACAGGGAAGAGCTAGGGAAGAACAGCCTGGGGAAGTTTGGAGATAGGATTGAAGTGGAAATGAAGACTGGGGAAGGAAGAGAGGGGCAGCAGAGTTGTTACTTGAGAATTAAGTATTGGACACTTCTGTACATAGAGAACTTCAGGGTGCATGGCGTGAAGTCATCCTTAACTAATCCTGCCCCAAGAACTCCTTTAACGCGGACTTGAAGAGTACATTGTATTGAAGAATGAAACAGTCTGCTAATCACCATGGGACTAGGCATTATGAATCTAATAGGTTGTGCTGTCTGTAATTTCTCTGTTTCCTTTCAGGAATAATAGAACACACGGGATGTCAGTGAAGCTGCCCAGCATTTTTCTTCTTTCATTAAATTTAAGCAATTGCCTTTCTATCTGACTGATAAGATAAAAATGCATCCAATCCTGGAAGGTGCTTTCAAAAAGAAATTGAGTTTCCTTTTTATCTTTTGACCACATGACCCATCTTGCTAATTGATTGTCCCCTAAGCAGTGCTGGGCATCCTGCAGTGGCTTTGTTTCCAGTAAGCTAGGAAAAAGGTAGGCTGCGGCATTCATTTCCTACCCAGTTGAGGGTAGGAATAGCACATACCTACGCCTCCCCTTCCCAAAGACACAACATTCATGTTCTCCCGTGAGCCTGGCTTGGGCTTGCCTCGGACCTGCCAGGAGCCGAAGGTTGTTTTCTTTCTCCCACAGGAAATAATTTTCCTGGGCATGGCAGCCCTAGGTTGCCAATCCCTAGCTTTCACGAAAGCTCACGTGTGTGTGACAGTGGGACTATTGTTGGCTGTGCCGGAGTTTCCATTACAGATCCTGTGTTTATCTGCTGCGGGGAGTTTTCTGTGAGAAGCCTAATTTAAATAGTAAGGCATAAGAGGGACCTGTTTGAAAAAAAGGAGGGCGAGAGAAGGAAAATGCTCTCTCTGATATGAGGCAACTGAGAATCAGGGTGAGTTGAGTAGACACATACTCTGTCAGTTTCCCTTGTCAAGACTGCTCGGTCCGTTTTTGTGCCAGAAATTGGAAGATGGTGAAGTGTCTGATGGTTGAGCACTTAAGGAAGTTTTGAACTAGACAAGGTCCAATTAGCAGGAGCACCTATCTCTATAAAAACAAATGTCAATTCTAGAGAAACTTCCCTGGACTGGGATTCCAGTGGAAGTGGAAGGAATGGATAGCTTAATATAGGTTTAAATTTAGTTAGAAGTTAAGTTGAAATGCGAATAAATGGCTGAGACCATCTAGTAAGCATGTCCTGCCTGCCAGGCACCAGGTGAAGTGTTAGAGACATGATCCTATTTAATCCTCCCAGTGATTCCCGAAGTCACAAGTTTCAACCTTGAAAGAAATTGACATTGCAGAGAAAAATTAGTGATATTGAGAAAGATTCTGTGTTTTTTGAGCTGGGAAATATTATTACAGAGTTGTATTCTATTTTGTCCCCATACCTAGCTTTCTTATGATTGTGTACATCTGTGTGTTTCTGTTAATTTATGCATTATCTGCAGTTTTTCTGATTCTTTGGGAGACTCTTTTCTTCCTCTTTCTTTTAGAGAAGATTAAAGGGAAAGGAAAAGGAAATAAATCAGTAGGTTAAAGGGAAAGCCAGGGTTCAAGGGAAACCTGTAAAGTGACCTATCATGCTGCCGTGTGTGTGTGTGTGTGTGTGTGTGTGTGTGTGTGTGTGTGTGTGTGTGTGTGTGTGTAGTGCATGCAGCTGGGCTTACCCACATTTCACATGTGCCTGGGTACTATTATTTGTCAAATGGGTTTTAACTTTATGTTGTCATCTCTTAGTTACGCATTCATATATAAGGTGCCCCGTCCACTGTATCTCTGCCAGGCCCTGAGCCCCCAGACAGAAGGAAACACAAGAGGTAGAGCTGCAAAAGCAGCTGCCAGGAGAGCCCTAGATTTGCGGGAGGGATTTCAGACACTAATTCTGAATTTCTGGAAGCCTAATGCTTTCCGTTCTTTATGCCAGGTTACTGGGATGTAGAGATAATTTTTAACAGAGTGAGAACCAAGGAGGATGTTTCTACTAAAGCTAAGTATGGTGACTAACAGGCTGCTTTTAGGCCAAAACAGGATTGGGTCCCTCTGTCCAGCCTCTACCTGGATTTTGTAAGAGAAAGGGTTCCTTGATTATTCTCCTAATGCGTTTATCCCCTAGAGGAGTCTCAACCACATAAATTCAGAAGATTCACCTTTTCTACTCTCCATCTGGAAGTGTGACCTAATATAACTGGACTGATTCATTTGAGAAAGCAGTGAGAGCATTTCACTGCCAAGGGACTCAGTCTGCCCCCTCATTAAAAACAGAAAAAAAACAAAAAATCAAAACTTTATTTTTTAGAGCAGTTTTAGGTTAACAGAAAATGCAGAGATTTCCCACAGACCTCCACTCCCCCAGTTTCCCTTATTAATATCTTGCATTGATGTGGTACATTTGTTACAATTGATGAATTGTATACAGTATTGTTACTAACTAAAGTTCATAGTTTGATTAGGGTTCTTTCTCTGGCTTGTACTTTTTTGGGACTTTCTTGTATTTGGGATATGACAAATGCACAATGATATGTGTCTACCATTACTGTATCACATGGAGTTTCACTACCCTAAAAACCTGCTGTGCTTCTGAAGACATTTTTTGTCGAAACTGGGAGGATATTGCTGGCATCTCTATTGGGTAGAGGAGAGGGACCCTGCCAGACATCCTGCAGTGCACAGGACTGCCCCCTCTCCCCCAGCAGTGTCCTTAGTGCCGAGATTAGGAAAGTCTGCTGCACTGACACGGGCAGAGTTGTGTATGTGCGTGTTGGGGTGGGAGGCGGCGTGGTGGGTGGGAGGCTCGCGTGCTAGAAAGGAACCTGGTCTGGGAGGCCTGCAGTGTCAGAAGAGAGGCCCAGGAGTGTTCAGAAAGTCCTGAAGAGAAACGAACTCTCACTTGCAGGCAGCATCCAGCCATAACCCTACACATATTCCTTTAACTCTCACCCTCTTGAATTCAAGCCCTACGGTCTAAGTCCAATTAAAATGCCAAAAATTATAATTTTTGGGTTGTGCATGGAGGGGTTAGCTTAGGTTACTCTCAAATTAAATGCAGTTTCTGATCCATCTAGAACTAAGAGCCCAAGTCTTGGGTTCAGGGTCCCTGTGATTAATCTCCCTGAGTTATTTTTTCTCATTGCCTTGGTTTCCTTTTCTGGAAAGGAAGACAGCTGTCTTCTCTGTCTCCTCTTAGCTTGCCTTCATGAGTTGAGATCTGCAATATACACACGACTGCTAGCTTTTATGTCGCCAGTGTTGTGGGCAGTAGGACATACTGGTGAAAACCTAACTGATTAAAAACTGCCAAGAAGTAACATTTTTAACTGGAACTCAGCGTTTGGATGTGAATGCTCAAAGTTTATGGGTGAGGGCGGTAGGTTACAAGATGACTGCTTTTACAGACAAGAGATTTATAAGGGAAAAACACACACTTTTTAAGTCAGCCGTTCCAGCAGCTGGAGAACCTGTACTCGTGCAGCCGGTGGTGTGACTTGCATCAGCCCAAGACCTCTCATTGCTCCATAAATCTTGTCAAATGGGAGCAAGGACTTTATTCCCCTGATAGGAATGGGAGGAGAATCCAAAAACCAAACTTACTCCCTTAATATGGATAGAGAAATAGTCCTTTTCATAAATTACCATCTCCACCCTTATCTTCCTGAAGTCATAAAGCCCCAAATGTAACCAGAAAAATGACCTTTTGGGGAAAAAAAAAAGGTCTTCCTTTGTGGATACACCTTTGAACCAGAGAGGGAAAAGCTTTGCAGAACTAAAAGGTTCCAACTGAGTCATGTAAAACAAGTTTTATTAAAACTTTAATTATCTACCACCTGCTGGTACTGTGTGAAGTTCAGAGGAAAAGGGCTAATTGAGAACAGCAATTGATCTGTTTGGGAGTTGCTGGGTTCATTTCGCTTCTTAAAAGGGATTTGTTCTTAATCAAGTTTATTTTATAATAGGTAGATCCAGCCAGAGTTCACATTTACATTTTTGACACTGTTTAATTAAGATCCCTTACACATGAGATGTCGAACTTTTGTTGTTTTGATGTAATGGCTTCATAACATCAGACCTTGAGTTTGGGGGTGGTTGGTTTGTTGGTTTGTTTTTAAAGGAAAGGTGCAGACAGGAATAAGGAGAGCAGAGGCAGGCAGGATGAGAAAGAGCATTTTATTTATTTTCATTTAGTTGTTCATCTTAGTTGTTTCTCCAGTCTCCACATCTTGAACGGGGGACCTTGGAATGTACGTGGACTGGAACTAAACCATTAGGCCACCGGGCACACCTGGGTATTTTTCTTTACCCTGGTTACAGGGAACGTGAACTGACGATGCTCTTTGTGAGCAGGGGTACAATTTGTACGGCAAGTCTGAGGGGAGCAAAGACAGAGCAGTCTGGTGCTTTGTTCCTGACTCTGAAGTCAGAAGTGTCCATGGGCTCTGAAGTCCATGAGGCACATGGGCTCCAAAGTATTCTTGGCCTTAAACTGGAAACCCCAGGCTTGAATCTCATTTTGCATTCTGAAACTTCCAAAGAGTAATTGTTAGCGTATTTTCATTTATCTCTACCTTCCCGTAGTCATTTTTTTAACTTGAATTGCAGAATCATTCTAGGTATTGGTACGTAAAGATTATCAGCATGTTCCAGTAATAGTCACTTCACCACTTAAGCATTTAACATGCACAGTCTGAATGCTTGTTCCTTCTCATTTAGTCTTCCGGGTAGCCCCAGGTCGTGACCACCGGTTGTGGTGGGTAGTAGAACTGAGATTTGAAGCTGTTTCCTGATAGAATCAAGACTTTAACCCAAAGGCTATGGTGCTTTCTTTTTGTTTGTGCTCTAAGACTTAGAAAAACTCCCAACATGCAGGTTTTTGTTGTTATTGTTTAAATCTGGAATTTTGAGTCGATCGTTTAGTATTTTTGTAAAGTTCCAATATATCTAGAAGTCCTCTGAGGTCCCAGCTATGTTTTTTCATTGTGATTGATAATAGCACTTGCCTGAAGAACTTAAAGCACCCTAGATTTTTTAAATCTTGCTGAATTTCCCCAGCCCTGTTCTAAGATGTGAATCATCTTTTTTTTTTTCCTTTCATGTTAAAAGCTTTTCTGCATACTTCCCTTTGCTATAGTATGATTCCAAGTCGAAGGGAAAGGAACACATGTCATGCACCAGGTGCTTTATTGACGTGGATTATCTCCTGTAACTGTCTCTGCAACTTATGTAGCAGTTATAGATATCTCTGTTTTATGAATGAGGGAACTGAGGTTTGGAAAAGTTTAATATACTTGCTCCAGACTTTATGTCTTGTGTGTTGGAATAGAACAAGGATTCAAATCTAGGCCTCTACGACACCAAAGTCCAAGTTCTTTCCTCTTCAATATTACACTACTTCCTTTCCATTCAGTGGGAATTGGGTTAAATGAAATTTTCTTTTTCTTAGGAAAAAAGAGGTAGAAAAGTATTGTAGAAACACATGGAAAACCTTTCTCTTTTTTCCCCTGAAGCTAAAGAGGCATCTCAGTAATGGGGTCCACTTACATCAAGTGAATGGAAAAACTAGGTCATAAAGCTGCAGGAGCCTGCATTTCAATTTAATTGGCCTAGCACACACTTTTGTTGTATTTGTTTACCTTATGGCTAGTTCTGACAAATAAAACAGATTGTTTTCTTGTCACTTGGGAGAAGTAAGCTGTGAGATTTTAGTGGAAGAAGCAAAGGGCTGAAAATGCCTGGGATTTGGAAATTTTCCACAGATGTGGAAGGTATTCTTCCACAGTAGAAGGTATTCTTGTTGGCTTTAGTGACAAGAGCATATGAGTGACAGCTTCCTATATCACAACTACTGAGTCAGACGTCGTCCTGTTTTTGCAGAACTTTGTACACATCCCCTCTCGCCATCCTCCAACAGTAGCCTCTTCCTGAGAGTCCTGAGCTGTTAACTAAAAAGTATTTATTAACATCCTACTAGACAAAAGTTTGTTTTACCCAGATTGTCAGGCAAAAATATTAGAATAGATAATGGAATGAGATCAGGCATTCTTAATTCTTTAGATTTAGGCCAGGATTCAAAGCATCCAGAGGAGTAAAGCTATTATTTCTGTATCTTCTTTATTCCTTATATCATTTCACAATCACTGAAAAGGATTTTGATCCACTTTCTAGAACTAAAACTATAGGTTCCAGCAATTTCCCTTCAGAACATTGATAGTCACTGAGTAATTGGGACTTTTTCTCTACTTTCCTTTCTCCTGCATTTTTTTTTTTCCTTTTTCCTGCCTGGAATCCCAGGTTGTTCCCTGTCAATAGACAGCGACTTCTGGTATCTTAGCAACATTGATTCTCATGTAGCAAAGTCACTTGTGTTCTGCTGGCTGGCTCTCCCAAGGAAAAATCATGTGAAAGTGTCAGGTATCTGGAAGAATATATCTCTTTGGACTAAATATTGCTTGGGCTTGGAAAGGGCAAAACCCTTTAGTCCAACTTGGATGTGAGCAAATCTTCTGCTTGCTTTATTTATTGATTTTCTAAAACCAAAGCAATGTTAGCAGAGCCAAGAATAATGTTGGAGAGATTCTGTACCAGAACATATCCTTGCATAGTTTGACAGAATTCCAGTCTGCCTTATACTGGGGCCTCGGGGGCTGCGTGGCTGAGAAATCCAGCACCACCATCAGAACGCCATGGGTCCTGATGCAGAGCCTTTACCTTCTGACGGGCTGCACCTCATGCTAGCCTCTTTCTGCCTTTTGTGTGGTCTCATGCCAGGTTTTGAACTTTATTTGAAACCTTTGTTTAACATCTCCTAAAGGACATTAAAAGCAAGTTTCACAGTCCCCTGGTGGGTACCAAAGCCTGTCTTCAGAAGTGCAAAAAGAGAAGGAAAAGACCATTTGCTTGCAGAGACCATTCATAGCTAAGAAGTGGAAAACTGGAAGTAAGAGATGCACCGTGGCATCTTTAACCCTTCTTAGCGCGCCTCCTCCTACTCAGACACGCACATTTTGTTAACAGGACCACCATCCAAGCCTTGCCCATCAGGACCTGTCTTCTGACAGGACTCTTTCCCTGGAACTTTCCCTCATAACAGTTGAACCCGTACAGGAGATCTGGTTCACAACTGCTTTATCTGTATGTCCTGCTTACCCATGACGGAGATGGCTCTTGCCACAGGATGCACTCAGCCAGGATCTTAGGCACCTGCCATTCTTCCATGTCCTCAGTCATAAACCTGGAGGAAAAAAAAATCCCAAAGGTAATAATAATAAATGGTGGGTTTTAATACATGATTTTCATTGTCTCTATAGAAATTAGCAGTGTGGAAAGGTAGGCAGTCTGACAGGCAATGTATAAATCTGGTATCAGGATAAGGTCAGCCACCTCTCCAGGTGTCTTTATTGGGTGGAAGGCTGATGGATTGATAAGCTGTGAGAATAAGGAAACCATATTCTATGTTTTTGATCTCAGGTTCCTACATTCT
This sequence comes from Solenodon paradoxus, assembly GCA_004363575.1. Lineage (NCBI taxonomy): Eukaryota > Metazoa > Chordata > Mammalia > Eulipotyphla > Solenodontidae > Solenodon > Solenodon paradoxus. The sequence goes on along the minus strand of RJWH01002395.1, from coordinate 25,963 downwards.
AGATTGGTGATTGGATACAGCTGCTTAAGAACTATTTGGTTTACATTCTAGAAACATGTTTTACCAGGAGATCCAGAGGCGATGACACACTTGGGATCAGACATCAGTACCTGCTAGTTTATTAACTCACAGGGGCTTTCAGTCCCTTTTCTGGTATCCGAATGTTTGTACTCCGTACCCAGGCCACGCATTTCTCTAGTATCCAGATGATAAGAAGGCCAGATTAGGAACTAGATTTTTTTTTTTTTTTAGAAAGGCAGGTGATGGAGAGAGAGAGGGATAGTCTTCTCACCTGTCCCCAAACCTCTCTGCTGTGACTACTATGCCCCAGACAGTGCTAAGCACACTTCCAGAACTTGCTTTCGTGTGTCCTGATTTTCTCTGTTCTTTGCTGACTGCTACCCTAGCCCCCTATCACCATCTTCAGTACCCTGGAGTCTTTCTTATGTGTGCTCACTCACTGACGAGGCCACATTTTCATTTTTGCTGCCCCAATTCTGACTCTGAGCACTAGGGACAGTTCTCCCTGAACTAAGTGAGCTGCCCTGGGTGTTCATCTCTATGCTGTACTGTTTTCTAGGGATCGCTGAGTCTTTTCATGGGTGATTTCTCTTGAGAGGGGCTTTCAGTTTCTTATCCCAGGATGTTTATGGCCAGCTTTATTCTTTCTTTAGCCTGGGGTCATGAAGGTGGTGTGGGAGGAGTTCAGAGCTGTGGATGTAATGGAAATTTGAGACCCATGCTGGTTGAACTCCAAGAACAAAAGCTACTTTTGCTACAGCCAGTGAACAGCTTCTGCCCAACAAGCTTCTGCCCAGGAGCTCAGGGGCAGAAAAGGAGGGGTCTGGGCTGGGAACCAGGTGTTTCAATGTCTGAGAAATAAGATTTAGTAAGAAAGTCAAGTTATACAAATCGACTTTCTTCTTCCTCCAGTCTTTACCTTCCGGGCCGAACTGGCCTGGTTCTTGCACATGTGGGGATGAAGAAAGAGAGAATGGGAAGGAAAGAGAAAAATAATCTGAGGTGTTTTTTTCCCCCATTTAAGAACGGGATGTTTTAGATTCTGCAAGTTGATATATCACACACAATGGAGGAGGAAGAGACTGCATCAGTTGCTTATCGATCGTTCTTTTATACTGTCCTTCCTCAAAGAGACACCTCCTGTTTTCTCCTAGTGCTCTATGTCCTGGCCCCAGGGATCCTAATGCCTTGCATCTGTGGTTACACAGGGCCAGGAAGAGTCCAGTTCACTTTTCCTCTCATTCTCTTGGGTTCTACAGGCTCTGTCCTACATGTAATTAGAGTTTTATCAGCACAGGTCTCCGCTTTGTATCACCTCTTGGGACGTTGCAAGGTTGTCACCTCCACATCCTCACAGCACTTGACAGTCGACCTCGTCTGAAACAGTTTCCCACCAGGTGTCTTCTGGACGCTCAGGCCTTGTAGCTTCTCCTCCAGCACATCCTCCAGCCCTTCCCCTGTCCCTGAAGGCAGTGCACATGTACAGCGTTTTTTTCTCAGTTCTGCTATCTTTTTACCTGCTGGAAGTTTGACTGGTAAAGATTTTTGCTCATTTAATCCAGAGCCATTAGAGACAGTAAACATTATGAGCTTCCTTGAGTTCTCTAGAAATTCTAAACATTATGTCCAGTTCTTCACTCTCTCAGCCACCCGGTGGGCTTGAGCAGGTAGCAGAGTGACACGTGAGTGAGGGGAAAGAGGGAACTGCTGTTGGTCTGCTAGTTCTGCTTCGCTGGTGACCTTGGCCATGCTGCCCCACCCCTACCTGCCTCCTGTCATTGCTTTTAGAGGAGTCTCAGCAAGGAGTTCCCAGTGTACGAAAAGTGAGCATATGTAATATGATTCAGAAACCAGTGTCTTACTCGTGAGTGCGTAAAGAAACGAAGCAAATGAACAGACAAAACAAAAACCAACCCTCGGACAGTGACAGTGGCACTGAGGTTGCCAGCAGGGAGGCGGGTGGAGGGTGGGAACACAGGGTGTGGGGGCCAGTAGACAGTGTGAAGGACTTTCAGTAACTTGGTGATGGGCATGGTGTGTTGCCATATGTTTAGTGAATGGTGAGCCTGCATATGTGGGCTTGTATTATTTTGTAACCAAAGTTACCTCAATAAAAGTTCAAAAAAATAAAAATTAAAAACCCACATTGTCTCAATGCTGTAAATAATGAGGCTTTCCATTTTGTCTTCTTGTGAAGCAGAGTGATGAGTGGGACTAATGTCGGCTTTTGGTGTTAGAATTGCTTTCCGTTCAGCTTTACTATTTAGTTATTTACCCTCTCTAAAATCAGTTTTCTTATAGGTAAATATGGAGATACTGCTGCTTACTTTCAGGACTATTTCAGGATTAGATACAATTATACAAGGTTTACAGTAGGTTCTTCATAAGACTGGTTGTAGGATCTCGTAGTAGAAGAGAGAGGGAGTAAGGCAGCTGAGATACCTGAGAGTTGGTTATGGTGAGTGACTTTTCTATAGGAAATGCTTTGGTACGGTTGGGTTTTACTGTAGCAAACCAGGTAAAATTTCGCCATCTAGCCCGCCCTACATAGTTCACTTTGCTTGCAGTAAAATGAAATACAAACCATTTCATGCCTTCACCTGCATGATGTTCATTCATTGAGCAAATATTTAAGCTAGTTACTTGTATTTTCTTAGATCCTTTATAGATGCTAGGGAAGAAGTTGAACAAGATAGCCCCTATTTACAATTCTGTCAGTTTAAACAAAATAAAAAGCTAATCATGAATGTGCAGAATGGTAATTGTTATTAAATGAACGAACAGAGATAAAGTACTTGTGCCTGTGTTCCTTATCTTAGAGCATGTAAGTCCCACGCTGTAGTGTAAGAGAATGTCTAGAGACAGACTACAGAGGAGGGATACCTGGAAAAGAGAATTTTAAAAATAGGTGATACTTGATTTAAATCTTAAGGAAGAATAGGGACTTTCAGGTGTGAAGATAAGGGAGCATTAATGGGAACAGTAGAGGGAGGGTATTCTAGACTGCTGTAACACGTATAAGCAAAGGGCTATGTGTTGTGTGAAGGGGACTGGCTACCTTTGCTCGTCTTGCTAAGGAGTTTGGTCTTTATTCTCGGAGCAATTGGTAGCAATAGAAAGATGTTAAACAGGGGCTTTTGTTTTTGGATGAAGACATTGGGAACCAGACTGGAAATACTCTGGAGACAGATATGGTAACCTGGATCCAAACTTCAGCTGAGGCCATTGGATGACTAGGAGGGCGATTCAGAAGTAGTGTAGGAAGTGACTGAGTAGAAGTGAGGAAGAGGAAGAGTGTGGAAGGACCCCTAGTTTTTCTGGCTTGGGGAACTGGGTGGATGGGTTTGGCACCATTCACTGAGACAGAGAATAACAGAGAAAGAAGGGGATTCATCCATTTATGAAATGGTGAACATCCCCAGTGGGCAGGTACCATATATTCCAGTTGGAAGTCTTAACTGCCTACTCCAAAATGAAACTTTTTTTTTTTTTTTTTGGTATAAGCTTTGGGCGGATATATTTTTGACTTTTGGTTGGTTGGTTGTTTTTTGTATAATTTAATATAAAAATGCACAAATCTTGTATTCAGTTCAGTGTGTTTGTACACTGTTATGTAAATATTCAAAAGAAGAACGTCCTAGGAGTACCCTTTTGCTCTTTTCTGGTCAACTGTTCTCCCTCCCCCATCACTTTTGGTCTTCTTTCCCTGTACTTTAGTTTTGCCTGTTCTAGAGGGTCATATAAATGGGATTCTACAGTATGTATTTAATGTCTCTAAGATTCATCCATGTTGTTGCATGTGTTAATAATTTTTCTTTTTTTCTGCTGTGAAGTAGTCCATTGAATGAACGTAACTTCTCCATTCTTCTGTTGATGGAGGCATGAGTTGTTTCAGTTTGGGTTGAGGAAAGGCTGCTATAAACATTTTCATTTAATTCTTTTCACAGATTTTTTTTTCCTTTCATTTCCTTTGGGGAAATTCAGTGATGAGTAGAATTGAGGAATCATGGGGGAAATGAATATTTCCCTTCGTAAAAGTTCTTCACAGTGGTTCTACCATTTTATAGTCCCCCCAGCAGGGTATGAGAGCTCTGATTGTTCCAGTTCTTCACCAGCTTTTGTTACTGACAGTCTTCCTTTTTTTGCTATTTTAGTATGTGTGAAGTGGCGTTACAGTACATTTCCCTGATGACTAATGACGTTGAACACCATACTGCAAGCTTATTGAACACCCAATTAACCCACATTTTCGAAGTGTGTCTTCAAAGCTTTTGCCAGTTTTTACTGGGTTATTCATCCTTTCACTGTTGCTTCTTAAGAATTCTTGTATGTGTGGGTAGAGATCCTTTATCAAATACATATTTGCATAAGTTTTTTTAGCTGGTTTTACCATCCTCTGGCACTAAGCATTAGAGGCATTTTCATATTATTGTCAGGATATGAAAGAAGCTTTTATAGGACAATCATTTATTTCTGTTGTTGAAAAATGATATTGAGCATTGTTCCTGACTCTTGGCCTAGGCAGGAATGGCAGCCCAGTAGTTCCCTCATAGGTGGTGCCAGGGAGAGACCTTCCCACTAGGAACAACCAATATTAGGGTCTTTTCAAGATAGTTTCTTTGCCTTTGTTTGTTTGTTTTCCCCCCTCTGCACCCCCCATTCCCAGTCTCAAACTTGAGTCCTCAGACATGTTCTGAACCTTAGTCACCTCAGCTGCCTGAGCCACAAGTGTGCACCTCCTTTGCCGTATTTTTTGTTTTGTAAAAAATGATGGTAAATTCCAAACTTCAAATTCCACAGTAGAGAGAATATTAGAATGAACCCTCATATCTCCATCATCTGACCTCAATAACTCACAGCTAGTAGTGTTTTTTTTATATCTCCATATACTAACCCCTTCTACCTGATTTATTTTCCAGATAGCACATCTTTGCATCATAAAAAATTTGGTACACATACCTAAAAGATAAAAACTCTTAAGGCTACACACACACCAAAAGTATGACATATTATCACTTACTAAAATGAAAAATTCCTTCATAGTACTTTGTTTTTTGCAGTTTATTTGAATGACCTTTATCTGATTTTTGATCACCACTGACAAGGACAAGCTTGCTCCCCTTTCAGTCTTACTGGCTCTTCCTGAACGTCCGTGCCGCTGCTTTGGGGTCACATGTTCTTAGGTACACTCCCATTTTCTATCATTCCAGTTGTCTACATCCCCTTCACTTTTCTTCCCTTAAAACCTGTGTGTCCAGTATAACTTACAAACAGAAAAGTTCCCAAGATGTAAATGTTTTAATGCATTAATATAAAGTGAACTCCTGTGTAACAGCATCAAGAAATAAACCATAGTCTGACTCTAGAAGCCTGCCAGTGTGTGCTACTTCCGTGGCATGGCCCCATTCTCCCCTTCAAAAGGAACCTTCACCTGGACTTTCCTTGCGCCCCTCTAGAATTTTCCACTTAAGTGCACTCCCTTAAACACAGTGGCTTCATTTTGCCTGATTGGGAGCTTTATGGAATGAGAATTACTTATTAATCTTAAAATGAAGTCGAATTTATCAGACTTTTCATTTTAGGCTGGTGCTCTTGTGTCATGAGAGATCTTTTACCACCCTGACGCTTCATCTTAAGTTTTCTTTCACTTTCTATTACTTTTTATAAGCTTCATTGTTCTGTCTTTCATGTTTAAGACATGTTTTCACTTTCAGACCAATTTTCAGCCTTACTTTTCCCAGGACCATCTCCCTAATCATTTGGACACCCTGGTTACTCTTTGTTCTGGCTCCTCACTCCACTCTGCACTGCTTTCTGATTGCCGAGCAGTGTGCGTTCACTGAGCAGAGGACGGGGCACATGCCACCTGCTTACAGCGGGAACAGAAAGGGAGGGAGATAGCTCCAGGCCCTGGTATGATCAGCCTCTGGGAGATCTGGCCCAGAATGTGGGATTTGTGAGAAGGGCCTCATTTAGACCAAATGCCCAACTTAGTCTCTGTTTGGAAATATCTTTCTTCACAATCACTTATTATTTTGGCAGAAAAGATGCTCTGCTCCTAAATAATGTACATGCCAGGACTTTGACTAACTGACCCGTAGCTCTGCTCTGCTGGGGACGAAGTACTGCATCTTGCCGTGTATAATGTGCTCCCGTTTATAAAGCACACTCACGTTTTTGGCCCAGAGTTCCAGGAAAAATACCTTTTGTTTCAATTTTTTAATTCAAATTTTATTTGTTTATATTTAGGGACTTATTTTTGTATTATAAAGGAATTTCAGCATTTAATTTTCAACATATGGTACAAGAAATTTACGTAACAAATAATGACAAAACACAGGAGCAGACACAAGGTACTAGAAGATTTCCTCCCTGTGGCCCCATGATCTGATGACACTCTCTGTGGGGGGAGGTCCAGTGTCTCTCGGCAGCTCTGTGGCTGTGCTCTTTAGCATATTTAATAACTGTTAGCTAAAAGCTGCAGTGTCTGTATTTCTGTAAAAATATCAGCTAGCTTGCCAGCTCCCACTTAACGTGTACAAAGAGAAAAGTCATGCTGTTCGCCCTGTGGTGATAAAGTTGGCATCACCCATCTTATCATTCTTTGTTTCATTTTGTTGAATTGTTGTCCAAAATTGCTTTTGTCACAAGTTTGTAATAAGTTCAACAAAACCAATTACCATATTTCAGGGTATTATTTTGCATGTGGATATTGTTATTGATTTCTAGAGTTGCCTTTTAACTCATAAGCATAAATAAAAGAATTTAAAACGTGGTAGACACAGAAATAGGACCACCCATATTTAATGTACATCCTTATTTTTCCCTCGAAATTTTGGCAAAAAAACTGCATTATACATGGCAAAATATGGTAGCTCCTTTTGCTCTTTTCCCTCTTCTCCCTCCCGTTAGTGGAAGTCATTGGGTATGCCAGCTCACAGGCACTTGGAAGACTCTGTGACCTCTATATTTTTAGTCTGATTATTTGGTTTTAATCAGAAAAACAAATACTTATTTTGAATTTTCTTTTCAACCTTACTGAACTAGATTCAAATCTTTTTTTGAGTCTACCACATGGGAATTACAGGAAATGCTCTTCTGTTAGGGAAATGAGTCATTTCCAAGATTTTTCTCTCCAGGAAAAGTGTAACTTACTTGGATTTACTAAGAAAGTCTCAAATAGGCAACAAAGAAGTACTTATTAAGACATTTTCTCCTTTTATGTGCCCCAAATTTCAATCTAATCATAATCCTCAGCCCTTGTAGTTAATCCAAAGTTATTTAATTAAAAAATTTTCACACTATATATGAGGAAAAAAATACTCCCCTGCCTCCAAAAAATTTGCTCAGGCATGTTTTCAGAGACCAGGATTTGTAATTATGTCCTGAATGAGAGTAAATCCATCCCCCATCATCACCAAAAAATAAATAATAATGATTAAAACTCACCGTGATCTCATTATTGGTTTTTTAAAAAAACTTTTTTAGCATCTTAAATGAAGCCTTACCCTTGAATCTGGTGCATCAGAAGATTTGTTTTTAATAAAAGTGGAATTTCCATTCTTAACCAAACAAAACATAACTCAGCAATTATATTTGAAAGATGAGTTAGTCTCAGTATCATTTTGTTCGTCACTTTCTTCTTGGATCAAAACAGTGCTTCACCACAGTAGGCCTTGTGGTTGAATTCCATACCTGTGAGAGAAGCTTTTTAGAGATCTTTGCTTGAAATGCGCACACTTGGTTAGCCAAGTTATTTCTTCTGAACTGTTCTTTTTGTTTATCCCTGCTGGAGGACAAAAAGACAATCGCATAAAACACCTCCCTGTTAGTTCCTCTCTGTTTAAGATGTTACCTCCCAGGATGGGGAAAAGGTGTCCTACCATCTGCCAGCAGGATCCCATGTGTGTTTCATGTTGGATGTCTTCTACTCATAAGTCAACTGGTGGTGTCCTCGCCTGGTCACTGGAGAGACTGCAATGGGTCCGGTACTTCCACCTCTTCTGTTTTTTTCTTCCACTTATTCTCTCCTCTTTCCTTCTCCATCCCCTCATCTTTTTTTATTAATCAACTTATTCAGCAAATAGTTGAGCTTTTAACTGGTTCCAGCTGCTCTTTTAGGCTGTTTAACTCCAGTAGCGGTTTCATACTGACTCACTTACCCAAGCTACAAACCTTGGCGTTTCTCAACTCTTTCCCCCATTCTCTGAATCTAATTAGGTCAGAGTATGATTTTTTTCCATAGTTCTTTTAACTAATCCTCTGACCTCCAGTCTCACCTCCTCTATAGCTCCCAAGACAACCTTTCTACAACACCAGTTGATCATGCCACGCTACATACAAGCCTTCATTGTAGACCAATTAAGTCCAAAGCTCTGTGATGTAGACTTCAAGGTCTCCCACCACTGATCCCACCTAGTTTTCTATCATCATCCTCTATGTATTCACCATGATCTGCTTCAAAGACCCAAAGATCAACCCACTGCCACACCTCTGAACCTTCTTCTTGCTGCCTCCTCTATGGGGATGGCCTTCCCTTTTCTACCTGATGAAGCTGTGCTCAGAAGTAAACTGTATAGTTGTCGATATGCAGATACCACTACTCTAAGAAATCTCTCTTTCACTCTGCTGTTGTTATTGGGTTCTACAGATCTCTGTTATGTTATCCATCCCTATATTATAGTTAGTTCTTCCCTTGTCTGTCTCCTCTCCTAGACTATGTCCCCAATGTATATCCCAGGTTTTCCAGGTCTGGCTTCATTTCCCACAGTTTGTTATAAATTAGAATCATACTTGTCAGTTCATATGCCTCACTGTTTCCCTCTGCTCTTCAACCTCCTTAACAGCCTCCAAGGCTTTGTATTCCACTGAAAAGCTTGTAGTTTCCCCCAAAGTACAGGGCTTTAACCTGCCTCTTGTTCTTTCTTGGATGCCTTACTCCATTTTACTCATGACCTGCCTGATGAAATTCAGTTCATTCTTCAAAGCTGCTCAGATCTTGCTTCTTCTTTTCTCCTTCACTTCAACTTGCAAAAAGAATAAATAATAAAAATATCTACTACATGGCACTAACTGTAAGTTTCAAATACTGCTCTAATCATGTGGTGATTGTCACAAAGTAAGCTCTCAACCATTGATAGCTAATATTATTTTGATTTTTAATAATGCATTGTATTATATTAATTGTACTATTAATATGGTTCTTCAAGTTAGTCTTTTCTCTTTTGTCATTTTTGTCCCAGCTGTTACTTATTTCTCAAGAGTAGATTCTGGTTCTCCCATGCAGGATTCTCTCTGTAGATTGTCGTTGTCTATTATAAAGGGACACTAGAGAAATCATGCAAAAAAAAAAAAAAAAAAAAAGAATCTGATTCTGTTTTAGGAGTGAATGGAAAGAAATAAAAGATGAGAAGGTTCATCCTCACTGGACTGCAGTTTTTTCCTTTTTCCTTTTTTATTGTCCTACATAATGAATTATTTATTCATTTTTCTCAGGAAAGTGCTTTAAATGAAGGTTTAAACTTTTCCCCTTAACTATGGAAGGACTCCTCCACCCCCATTTTGGTGGAGGTAGGGCAGTTTCCTACAAACTCGTTGGATATTATCATTATTAATATGAATAAAGCTTCTAGAACTTCACTTCCCCTAGACTTTCTAGTATAAGGAGTTAAGGTGCAGTAAGCGACTGATTTCCCCAGTGTATTATCTCAAGTGTTGCAACTCTTTAACCTGCCAGGATCATTGAATTGAGCTCTGTATAGTTTGGGTTCTCCAGAGAAACAGAACCAGTGGGAGGTATATTTATGTATAGATACAGACTTATTTTAAGGAATTGCCTTATGGAGTCATTGACACTGAGAAGTCCCAAGTTCTGTGGCTGGCAAGCTGGACACCCAGAGTAATTGATGGTGTAGGTTCCTGTCCATCGTAGTCTGAGTCAAAAAGCAGGAGAAGACCAATGTCCCAGCTCAAAAACAGAGTGAATTCTCTCTTAGTCTGTTCTATTTAGGCCTTCAACAAATTGGATGGGACCCACCCACATATGGAAGGCAGTCTCCTTTACTCATTCTCCTGACGCACCTGTTGATCTTATCCAGAAACACCTTCACAGACACCTAGGATGTTTGACCAACATTCTGAGCACCCTGTGACCTAGTCAAGTTGACACATAATTAACCATCGCAGGTGCTAGCCCATGTCTTTTTTGCTGATGTGGTTCGTTGTTCTGATCTGTGTGTGTTGGCAGCTTAACTGAAAGACCTGGGCTTGATACTGGAACTCTCCATTTCAATCCCAGGGTCTTCCATTTATAGCTGAAATTAATTCAGGCCTTCTTTGTTCTGTATTAGAACCATAACCCTCAACTTTATTTTTTATTATTTTTGCCATCGCATGCATGGTCTATGAAATTCCACACAAAACATCTTGTGTGGGCATGTGCAGATTTTGATAATTCCTCCCCCATGTTTCCCAATAAATTAAATAGCACCACAAATTTCTGACATGTTGTTCATAAAAGCATTTTATAAGTTTGTGGGGAACTCTTTAAGGGTTTATTAATTATGTAGCATAGCTAGATTGGGTGGATGAAACATGTGATTCCCAGTTAGCTAGTCTACTTCAACTTTTTCCACTCAATGAGGCTTATAAAAAAAAATATAATGTGCTTTGATTTGCATCTGACAATGAAGTCACTTCTAAGCGTTCTATTAAGTAATATTCGTAGTAGATTGCTTGTTGTTTACCTCATTGCAATGGTCCAGTCCTTGACGTTTTTGCTGTGGGAGCTTGAGGGGTGCAGATTCCTTCAGTGACTGGTGGTCGCAGACAGCGCTGCAGAGCTAGAGTTGTGAAGAGATCGCAGTGCTTACAGTCAAAGCTTACAGCTCTGATTCCAAACAATTACTCGGAAGAAAAGACTGTGGAGATAGGATTCTTCATTTAACCTGCTCCATCTTATCCATAATGTTCCTTTAGGCCTCTTAACTCTTATTAGATTGTAAAAATGAGGCTGTTAAAGCTTGCCAGTGGATCTTCCAAATCATACAGTAAATTCAAGTATTTTCCCTATTGCTAATACATGGTAGACCCAGCAAGTTGCTGAGTTAATTTTTCCTTTATTTCTCTAGTCTGTTACCTCTAGTCCTGTGTTGGAGAATTGGAATTATAAAGCCATTTAGGAACTAATTGAAACCAAAAGAGTTCTAGCAGAGGCTTAGATTAGGGTTTCTTAACCATGGCACTATTGACATTTGCAGCAGATACTTTTTTGTTGTTCTGTGCATTGTAGAACATCTAACAGAATCCCTGCCTTCTGCTCACTTCATGCCTGTAACACCAACTCTTCTCCAGTAATAACAACCCAAAATGTCTCCACACATTGCCATATATCCCCTGGAAAGCAAAATCATCCCCTGTTGAGAGTGACCAGCTTAAAGCCAATACACTGCTGGTACTATCCATTCTTTCCCGAACAGCTGACCTTCCCAGAGGCATCCTGCAAGCCATCTTTGACAATGGAACAGCAGGTTGGCAGTGCTTGACTGATATCAAAGGAAAGGAGAAGAACTGATTCAGAGAGACACTTGGAGGAAGAATGGGCAGGATTTAGCATTAATCGCTCATGGAATACAAGCAAGTAGAGGAAATAAAAGACAATGTCAGGATTTTAGATGTTTAACACTCTCTTTTCCTTTTTACTCATTTCTCCAGGTAATTTATAGAACTGAGTATTTGAAACGAAGAGTCTTTTCTTTGTGTGTAGAACTTGAGAGTTAAGTATTTTCAGTAAAACCTATACACACATTATTCTTAAGCATCTTTCTAAAGTATTAAATTTAAATGCTGCAGACATACTACAGAGACTATAAGGTATGTAGATGTGAACAGAGACGGGAACTTTTGCTAAAATGCCTTGAGAATAGGATTCCATATGCAGCTCAGGGCCATTTTGAGTATTTTAGACACTGCCCCCTCCGCCTTGTAATCTATACTAGTTTGAAGCCCTTGTTGAATCAGAACAGAGATGTGTCAGGCAGCCCCCTGGAACCTAAAGTCGGCTGTCCAGAGGCTCCCGATCAGAGAGCATGAGCTGGTGCCTGGTGAGCCAGAAGCTGGGACACTCCTGGGTCAGTGTCAGGAGCCACAGGAGCAGCCACCAGTGTCTGTTCTGCATGGCCTTCTCAAGGCGCCTGACCTTTGATGTAACCCAGAGTGTGTAATGACTTCCTGCCCTTAAAGAGAACCAGATTTGTGTTGGGAAGTTAACAAATAATGAAATAGCAAAAGAGATGTGAGCAAAGGAACTGTGGGTGAAGGGGGTTCACCCGCATCCAGAGATTTGTCCGTGAGAAGAGCCAGACTCAATAAAGGCCTGCAGCGGGGTGTAGTGTGCCATGCGGCTGTCACCTCACTTTTAGAATGACAGCAGCAGCCTTCCAGCCTTGGCTCTGTGAAGAGCCAACTGTGTGCTCTGCAGCTTTCACTTGTGCAGAGGTTTCTGAGATACGAGGAAAGCATCTTTTCCTCCTCATGCTCCCTGGATCTTTCTCGGCTTACTTACTCCTCTACAAACATGAATTGGATGGTGAACTGGCTCTGGGCCAGTAGCTTGGGCTAGCACAGTGGAGGGAATGTACTCTCTTGTTTTTGAGGGAGTCTTGGTGTTGGTAGGCACAGGAGAGACTTATGTGTGACAGGATGGCACTGAGGACACCGGAGGGGCATTCCTCACTCTTGGCCGAATGAGAGTTTGAGGGTGATGAGGACAGAGATTCCCAGAGGCTCCATCAAGTCTTGAAGAAGGAGTAGGAGTCAGATAAAGAGACCAGGAAGGGCAATTCAGTGAGAGGGACTAGCATTTACAAAGGACAGAGGGAGAGGGGACGTTCAAGAGACTTGCAGGCACAGTTACTGAGTGCTGCAGTATGAAGTATAAGGTGGGTGGCTGGAAAAATTGAAAGGAACAAAAGTTCTTCTATGGGAAGGAGTAGAGGCTTCATCTTGAAGGTGTCAGAAGGGTTTTAAAAGAAATAAAAATTAAAGCTACAGGCAAGATGAAGGTGAGCAGTCAGACAGGCAGGAAGAAAGAGGAGGAAGAAGCATCCCATTAAAAAAAAAATTTAATTGTCACATTGGTAGCTCCCCCCGGCTCCGGGACGTGAATCTGGGTCCTTGGACTGGGCGCCTTTGGAGCTACTCTACCAGGGCGTGCCAAGAAAATGGTTTTAAACCGGTGTTTTAGTAAGATGATACAGACTAAATAGCCAATGGGGAGGGAGATGGAGGTGAGTGGTCTCCAGAATGAAGGTTGGGAGACCACTCGAGCTGTTGCAGGAGCCCAGCTGGAACATAGTACACAGGAAGCGCCAGAAGCTTTGTCCACATTCAGGCCCCCAAGTGCACCCATCAATTCCTGTGACACCCAGGGTCTTCAATGGCAAGGCAGAATCTTCATCTTTGATACGTTCTGCATGTCCTTTGCCAGTTCGTTTACTGCTAATGTTTGTGTTTAGACTTTTCAGTCTCCAAGTTTAAGCTGTGACTCTTATCAATCACAAGTTTGGGATTATCCAGACTTTGAAAAAAGCCCTTAGTGCTGGACTTCACTTACAACAAAAGGAGAGTATACTTTTGTAGCTCTGCAAGTCCTCCCCTGAATATAACTTGGGGTACTAGAAAGAATCCCCTAGAGAACCAGAGCACTTGCTAACCAAGCTGCTAGCCTTTTCTTTCCTGTAAAATGTTTTCACTCAGATGTTCTGACTGCAGCCGGAGGCAGACATCAGCTGAGGGTTTGCTGCAAAGCAGTATTTGAATGTTGAACTTGCCTCGACCCATGTTCAAATCATTTGTTTCACTAAGAGTGTGCATATTGAGATAGCAAACTAGATTAGCTTACATCTAGCAGTTTAATTGCTGATTCAGTTAAAAAGTCTTCTCTGGTTAGGGCTTGGACTAAGCTGCCAGGACTTTTCTTAAAAGAAGGCTCCTCTCTTTTTTCTTTAATTATAAAAGCAAAACCACATGCACATGGTTTGAAAATTTAAGCTGTACTAAAGGCTATGACAGATATAACTTATCAGAACCACGTATCCTCTGGAATATGAATACATATAATGTATTCTATAAATTAAGCATTTTGCAAGCATGTATATATATAGGTACTGTCTCTCATACAATGTCTGTACCATATATAAAAATCCCTTCGTTTTTTTAAAAAAGTAATTACATAGTTTGACAGTCTATTAGTACATTGTGACCTTGCTTTAATCTTTTAAATATATTCTGTTGACTAGTTAAGCATAATTTATATATCCAGTCCCCTATAAATAGATATTTCAGCCCTTCCCCAGTCTTTCGCTCTTTCAAATAATGCTATGATAAACATTGCTGCACACTCATGCACGCAGATCTGTAGGACAGATTTCTAGAGCTAGAATTGCTGGGCCAAAGGGTATATACATTGTTAGCTGTGATAGACATTGCCGAGGTACTTCATGTAGGGGACAGGGCTGGGGTTAGTTTATAGAAAACTCCAGCTGCTGACAGCCAGCCTAAAATGCTCTTCCCAGAAAAAGTTACTGCCCCTTATACAGAGTCTATCAGCAAATGCATTATTTTAAGGCATCATTAGCAGGGATGACATTTGGCAAAATAGGTGACTTCTGGGGATGTAAGTCTTCTCATCTGTTTAGTCATTGTGGGCAAGATGATCTGTTTAACTCCATTCTTGATTTTACATAAACCCAGGTACAGTTTTCATTCTGAGATTCAGAAGCCTTGCTTCTGGGAGAGGCTTAATAAGCATGAGATAAAATTAGCAGAATCAGTCCTTCAATCTCTTTTACCATGATTTAATAAAACAAGAAAGCATCTAGCCCTTACCTAGGCAGCAGACAGACCAAACAACTCTTGGGTCAAGTACATTTTCACAAGATTTCATAGCAGTTTACATAATTGCATCATCCCCTTTTCTTTAATACATCTTCAAATTTATCCCTTAAGGAAGCCCTTTAATTAGAAGGGCCACAGATCGAAGGATGGGGTAATTATGGTTTCTATTACGCTTAGTTTGGAAATGATCTCCGGTGGAAGTCTAGTTTAAAAAAAAAACCTTTGAGATGTTGAACCGGAGAATTGTCTGGAGAGAGAAGAATTGCAAGATGCGTTCTTCCAAAGCCTCTTTCATCTTGGTCTAACTGATGTTTATCAGGGAAAAACTGCCTGAACAAAGGAGGCAGCAGTTTGATTTCTTCCTCTATTTTATTTCCTTCATATAGTCAGCCACTGACCTAATAATACCTTTGAGGTTGATGTCTTAATCTCATGTTGTACATGGACCATAGAACACAGATGAATCTAACAGCACTCCCCAACACTTTTGAACATTGAAGAATCAACTATTTCGAGGAACACAATTTAGATTCCTCAAGAAGGAACTGGATTAAGAATTATTCTCCATTCCCAACTTTTTATTTTGGGAAATTTCAAAGTTACAGAAAAGTTCAAGAATAGTACAACAAATGATTCCTTCTTTCACTTAATATAATCCCCTCTAGTTCTATCCATGTTGATGCAAATGTCAAGGTTTCATCTTTTTCAGGGCTGCGTAGTAATATATATATATATATATATATATATGATATGTATGTATTTATATTATGTATATCTATCTCACATCTTGTTTAGCTATTCATCTGTCAATGGACATTTAGAAAGTTTCCAATTCTTTGCTATTGTAAAGAATACTGCAATGATGTGGCGGTATGTGTATCTATTTGTTTTCGTTTTTGTGGGCTTTGGGTGAATATGCAGTAATGGGATAGGATCATATGGAATTTTCATTTTCAATTTTTTGAGGAATCTCCATACTGCTTTCCTCAGTGGTTGCATCAGTCTACACTCCCATCAGCAGAGTAAAAGGGTTCCTCTTTTTCCACAGCCTCTCCATTATTATAGATCCAATGTTTTTTTGGATTGTAGCCATTCTCACAGGTGTGAGGTGATGTCTCATTGTTGTTTTGATTTGTATTTCCCTAATAACCAGAGAGGAGAAATATCTTTTCATGTGCCTGTGGGCCATCTGTATGTCTTCTTTGGAGAAGAGTCTATTCATATATTCTGCCCATTTAAAAAAATTTCATGAATTTTAAGAGTTCTCTATGAATTTTATATACATATATGTATATGTATGTATGTATGTATGTATGTATGTATGTATGTATTATGTATTTATATACATAAATCCCTCATCAGATACATGTATGATGTGCAAAAATCTCCCATTTGGTATGATGTCTTTTGTTTTGGTGTTAATTTATTTTTTTCTGCAGAAGTTGTCTCATTTGATATAGTCCAAATTGTTTATTTTTTGGTTTTGTTTCCCTTGCTAGTAGACTTAAGTGCTCAAAGGCCTCTAGTGCCTATGTTTTCTTTGAAGTAGTGTGATTTCTGGTCTTACATTCAGTTCTCTAATCCATTTTGAATTTTTGCGTATTGTGTTATAGTGGTCTAGAGTCCTCCTTTTGCTTGTGGCTGTCCAGTTTTCCCAACACTATTTGTTGAAGAGATTTTCCTTTCTCCATTGTGTACTCTTGGCTCCTTTGTTATAAATTAACCATGTGTGAGTCTATTTCTGTTAATTAACTTACATTCCACTGATCCACATACCTGTTTTTGATTCAGTACCATACAGCTTTGATTACTATCACTTTATAGTGTAACTCAAGATCTGGGAGTGAGATATTTCCACTTCTCTTCTTTTATCTGATGATTGCTTTGGCTATTCTGGGTCTTTTGTCATTTCATATAAATTAAACATTTTTATTCTATTAAAAAAAAACCAGTGGAATTTTGATGAGGATTGCATTAAACCTGTATATTGCTTTAGATAAAATGGCCATTTTAACTATGTTAATTCTTTTCAACAATGAGCATGGAATATCTTTCCATCTCTTTGTATTTTCCTTTTAACAATGCCTTATAGTTTCATTGTATAGTTCTTGTATCTCCTTTGTTACATGTATTCCAAGGTGTTTAATTCTTTTTATTCTTATTATAAATGGAATAGTTTTCATAGCTTCATTATCTTCATTCCTATTATTTGCATATAATAATGTAACAGATTTTTGTACATTACTTTTGTAGTCTGCTGTTTACTGTACTCATTTATTCTAATAGATTTTTGGTTGAGTCTTTAGCATTTTCAGTGTCTATTAGCATATCATCTACAAATAGTGATAGTTATGTCTTCTTTTCCAATTTATATTCCTTTTATTTCTTGCCTAATTGTTGTAGCTAAAACCTCCAATGCAATGTTGAATAAGCCATGGTGTGAATGGACACCTTTGTCTTATTCCTAACCTTACAGGAAGCACTTCCGTTTTTCACTACTGAGTATGATGCTATGGGTTTATTACATATGACCTTTATTGTATTAAGTTATGTTCTATGTAGAGTTATCATAAACGAATGCTAAATCTTGTCAAATTATTTCTATGTATCTATTGATACACTATTTTTTCCTTCTGTTGCTGGATATTACATGAATAGATTTGTGTGTGTTGGACAGTCCTCGCATCTCTGGGATAAATCCTACTTGGTATTGATGGTTGACTGTTTTGATGTATGTTTGAATTTGGTTTGCTAATAATTTGTTAAAGATTTTTGCATCTATGTTCCGAGATACTAGTCTGTATTTTTCTCTTTTGGAAGGATGTCGTCTGCTTTTGGTATCAGTCTAATGTTTGTATCATAGAAAGAGTTTCAAAGTGTCCCCTGTTCTTTAATTTTTTGGAGGAGTTTAAGAAGAGTAGATATTAATTCTTCTCTCAAGATTTGGCAAAACTCACTAGTAAAGCCATATGGTCCTGAGCTTTTATTTTGGGGGAAACTTTTATTACTTCTTCAGTTTCCTTGCTTGTGATCGGTCTTTTCAGGATTTTTCTTTCTTTCTGATTCAGTCTTGTAGGCTGTAGGATTCTAAAACTCTGTCCATGTCCTCTAGGTTGTCCCCTTTATTGGCATATAACTGTTCAGAGTGGTCTCTTATGATGCTTTGTATTTCTGATTCTAGTTATTAGAGTTTCCTTTTTTTTTTCTTGGAGAGCCTAGCCAGAGGTTTGTCAATTTAATATTTTTTCAAATAACCAACTTTTGGTTTCATTGATCTTCTAGATTATCTTTTTGATTTCTATTTTATTGATTTCTGCTTGGATTTTTATTGTTTTTTTCTCTTCCACTGATTTTTGGTTTTGATTTTCTTTGTTTTCTTTTTTCTAGTTGCTTTAGGGTATAGGGTTAGATTGTTTATTGTGACTTTTCTTATATATTTAGGTAGGCCTGGATTGCTATAAGCGTCCCTCTTAGTGCTGCTTTTACCGCATCCTATAAGTTCTGGTAGCTCACGTCTTCATTCTTGTTTGTCTTGAAGTAATTTTTTATTTCTGCTTTTATTTCCTCTTTTACCCAAAAGTCATTCAGAAGCATGTCGTTTAGTTTCCACATATTTTGGAATTTGCCCTCCCTCCCCCTTTTTTTGGTGGTTAATTTCTAGTTTTATGCCATTGCGGTTGGAGGAAATTTTAATAGGATTTTAGTCTTTGTAAATTTGTTGGCAGTTGTTTTGTTTCACAGTGTATATGACATATCCTTTGAGAATGTTCCATAAGCACTTGAGAAAAATGTGAATTTTGCCATTGAATAAAGGGTTGGATAAATGTTTATTAAGCCCTCCTATTCTAATCTCTCATTTAAGGCTGTTGTTTCCCTGTTAATTTTCCATCTGATTGATCTGTGCATTGTTCTAAGTGGGGTGTTGAAGTCTTCTGCTATTATTGTATTGCTGTCACTGTCTCTTGTTAGGTCTGTTAATAATTTCTTTATGTATTTTCATGTTCCTTCATTTGGTGCATATATATTAACAAAGGTTATATCTCCTTGCTGAATTTATCCCTTAATCATTATGTAGTGTTCATCCCTGTCTTTTGCTACCTTCTTTAGCTTGAAGTCTGTTTTATTTGATAAAAATACCACCCTTCCTGCTTTTTTTAGGTTACCATTTGATTGTAGTATTGTCTTCCAGCCTTTTATGTTGAGCCTATGTTTATCTTTAGCACTTACATGAGTTTCCTATATGCGACAAAGAAAGTTGGGTTACATTTTTTAAATTCTTTTGACTACTCTCTGCCTTTAGGTCAGTTCGGTTCATTAACCTTTAGAGTGATTATTGATATATAATTGTTATTGTCATTTTCTGGTTGTTGTTCTTGCAGACAATACCACTGTTCTTCTCTTTCTCTTATTAAGTGCTTTGGAAGTATTTGTGTCATTTGATTTCCCTTTTCATTTTCTTCTTTATTTTTTTCTCTGATTTTATGTTTTAAGGTTACCTTGGGGTTTGCATTAAAGTTTCTATGCTTTAATCAGTTTTAATTTGGAGGCAAATTAGTTTTGAGCTCTTTCTAACAGTTCACATTTTTACTCTCTTCCTCCCCACATTTTATATTTTTGATGTCTTGCTGCTTCTAAGTAGGGTGTCTTTTCATTTTATAGATATTGCTTTAGTATTTCTTGTAAGGAGTTTTGGTGGTGATGAATTTCTTTAACTGTTGTTTGTCTGTAAAGCTATCACTTCTTCAATTCTAAGTGATAATCTAGCAGGGTAGATTATTCTTGGTTGGAAATCCTTTTATTTCAGCACTTTAAATGTATCTTTCAATTTGCTGAGAAATCCGCCAGTAATATTGTGGAAGCTTCTTTATATGTGACTCGTTTTTCTCTAGCTGCTTTTAAGATTCTATCTGTGTCATTTTAATGACAATATGAATTGATTTATGTCTGTTTAGGTTTCTTTTGTTTGGAACTCTGAGCTTCCTGGATCTGGATGTCTGTTTCCTCCCTCAGATTAAGGAAATTCTCAGCTGTTATTTCTTCTATGAAGATTTCGACCTCTTTCTCTCTTCTTCTGGGATCCCTCTGATGTGATTTTTTTTTTCAAGGAAAAGTACAGGCAGAAATAAAGACAAGTAGGCAGACAGACAAGCAGGAAGAAAGAGGAGGAAGAAGCATTTACGTACTTTATTTAGTTGTGTATCATGGTTGCACCCCACTAGCCCTGGCATGTGAACCCATGTCCTTGAGATATATGTGGTCTGTGCTGTCCATAGGTGGTGAACTAAACTGCTAAACCACCCAGGGCTTAACAATGACTGTTGTTTTTCATGTCGTCCCATAAGTGTTATATGCTATCTTCATTTTTTTTTTTTTTTAATTCTTTTCTCTCTTTGCTGGTCTGCTTGGATGCATTCCACTGCCCTGTCTCTGGTTCTCTGAATCTTTTGGAGGTTTCCAACCTACTCTTGAGCCCCTCTATTGTGTTCTTTAGTTCAGTAATTATGTTCTTTAGCTTTACAACTTCTGTTTGGAACTGCTTTGTAGTTCACTATCTTCGTTATAATTCTCTTTTTGTTCCTTCATTGTTCTCCTGAGAAATTGAAACTATTCTTTCCAGCTATACCACAGTTAGTTTATTTGATATTGTCTCAGATTTTCCCATGGGGTTTTGTTTTGGTCCATCATTTAGCATGTTATACTTCTCTCTCTCTTGTGTTTGGCATTCTGTTGCTCTCTATAGGTAAGACTTCCCTGATGAAATGGCATTGTGTTAGGATATCAAGTTGCAGAGTATAGTCCTGGAATGTTGGTCTGTGATACTGGGCTTTCTTTTGTTGTGTGAACTCTGTACAAGTCAAAATTGTTGATGTTCTAGAGCCAGTACTATGTTGAGGCCCAACAGTCAACCTTACAGGGTTGGAATTAGGTGGGAAATGCAAAGGTTTTCCCCAGAGTCACAGGCATAAATATAAATAATAAGGCACAAGAAGAGAGACACCTAAGAGGTGTGGGCCCAAGCCACAAGCAGGTCACTGTCCCAGTGAGGCCACTAGTGAAAGAGTTGGAAACTGGTCACAGCAAAGCACACTTCCCTTGTGAAAGTCTCTAGGTCCTTTAGCTGAGCAGCAACCGCAGCAGAGAATGGCAAACAACAAGCCCTGGGATCTAGGAATGGAAGCTCTAAAGGTAACAACCAGATATGCAAAGCTGTTTGGCAAAGCGCAGGTGATTGTGAAACTGCTATTTCAATGGAGTCAGTCTGGTGTTTCTCTTTGAAAGAGCTGGAGCATGGATTTCTCTTTTCTGGGAATCAGTCAGCTATCTGTACTTGGGATGCATACCTGACTGTCTCCAGGAGCCCTGAGAACTGCAAATGTGAGCAGAAACTGACACAGTGCACTGATGACATTGGGACCTTCCTTCCATGGCAGCCTCCAGTGCTTGTGTCACTCTGTTCAGTTGTGTCCCAGTTCTCTCTTTTCACTCCATGCTGAGTTTTTTGGCTTAACAAATGAAAAAATCCTGTTATCAGGTCTGTGTACATGTTATGTATGAGGTCTCCATATTCTCTGTTCCATGTTAATTGCTCCTCAAAGGCCTACTGGTCTCCAAAGAAGAGTTCCTTTATGTTCCAGACAAGTAATGCGTGATCACAGGTCAGTCCCCAGGTGTTGTAGATGTGTGTGGTTTCTCTTTGTGGCGATGCTGTCAAATGGCTGTAATTTTGTTGTTTCTATGGGGAGAAGGTGAGTTTGAGATCTTAATTGTCCGCCATCTTGGAACTGGAACACCATACTCGAAATTTAAGTGATACATGAAAGGAGTAGGTCATTTGCCATAAAATTTTCCAGTCTGACTTTATCTGATTGTTATCTCATGATTAGATTCAAGTCAAACATTTTTGTGACAAATACTATAATGGTTTGGTTCCTACACTGTAGGTGGGAATGTAAATTGGTACAACCTCTTTGAAAAACAGTGTGGAGAATCCTCATCAAATGAAGATATATCCACCATTTGATCTAGCAATCCCACTCTTGGCATATGCCCAGAGGATACAAAATCTCTAATCAGAAAAAAGTGTCTATTTCCCTATGTTCATAGCAGCACAGTTCACAATAGCCAAGACATCGAAATAACCTAAATACCCAACAAAAGATGACTAGATAAAGAAGCTATGGTGTATATACTTAATGGAATTCTATGCAGCTATTAAAAAAAATGAAATCGTTTTTTCCTTTGCAGCAATCTGGATTGAGTTGGAAGGGATCATGTTAAGTAAAATTAAGTCAGAATGAAAAAGAGAAATACAGGATAGTTTCCCTCATGTGGAATATAATGAAATGAAACAAACAGATAAACCCCAGGAAAAACTCACAGGACACAAGATGATGGCTGCCAGGCGGTGAGGGGTGGTGGTGGTGGGGAGGGCAGGAAAGAGGGGACAAAGTTGGTGGTAAAGACTCTGGAACTCTGGTGGAGGGTATGGTATGAGATATAGATTGAGGTACAATGTCAGTATTCAAAAATGAATGTATCAATGTGAAGCAAAGAGACATTTATTATAATTAATCTAATTATAATAATTTAAGTATGACTTTTAAAAATAATATAATAATGGTGATTTAGATACTTCCTATTATATTTCATCAGGAAGCACACAATAGCATTGTCCCGTTATTATCTATTTTTTATTGCTATAGCAAAAAAAATGCCATAGATGGGATGGTTTATATAACAAATATTTATTTCTCACAAATTGATAGACCTAAAACTCCCTAGATCCGCACCAGCTGAATTGGTGTCTGGTGAGAACCCTTTTCCTGATCCATAGATGGCTGTAGTCTACTGGGTCGTCATATGGCCGGAAGAGACAGTGGAGCTCTTTCCTGTCTTTTCTTGCAAGGGCATTAATCCCATTTATGAGGACTCCATTCTCATGACTTAATAACCTCTAACCTGCTAACACCATCACATTCTGGGGGGACAAACATCAAAATCGGCTTTGGGGGGTCAGAGTGAGAAGAATTAATCTTAAAATCTATAGCAAAAAAGTGAAACCGTTCAAGTGGCTTTTGGATACTACTTTCTGATTGTTCACCCTTATCTGGAAGTAATCACAGAACCAAAAGAAATGAAATCTTGAACTTAGTAGGTTTATTGTTGGCCATTTACGACAGTGTTGTAAATCTGTAACAAAGTTTCTCAGGGTGGGACAAGAGGGACAAAAATATGTAATGAGAAAAGTAAAAGGTCTGAAAGGATTTCCTGGAATGACTTGGTCCTTTTCTTGAGTGGTGAATGTTCTCAGTAAAGAAACTCTCAGACACTGGAAGTACGATGGCCTTTGAAACAGATCCTTCCAATATTAAATCATTCTGTCAGTTCTTCCTTGGAGGATGAAGTTAGTTTTGATCATGTCAGGGATTCCAGAGCAGAGTAAATGAACTCTGAAAACTGACTACTGCCTGCTCTTAGCTAGATACGGGACAGAGAGCGAAATGTGAGGTTTTCATTGGTATTGTGTGTATCTCAGTCATTCCAGTCATTGTGTGTCTGTCTGATCAGATTGCCACATGTATTACCATTTACTTACTATTTTTCTTTGAATACACTCAGTTTAAAATTTTAGATTTATATTATTGTTAAAAAGGAAGATGAGCAGGAGTTAGAGAAATATTAATCATTTATTGACATCAGATTAACTTTCCCTTTAAGTAATTTGGAAAGACCAAAAGGAAATTGAAAAGGAATAACATTTGATTACTATTTGATTCAGTCGTATTTAATGAGGAACACTTGTGATACCTGAAAAATACCCTCCATCAGGTATAGATAAGAAATTCTACTTAAACATTGCCCTTTGCCATATTTTGACTGTCTTGGTGGCATTTGGGAAGGTGTTAATAACTGATAGAGATTTTGTGCCAACCTTTGTAGAACATCTTTTAAAAGGAGGGGTTTCACAATAGTTTGATGTATGTCTTTAAAAAACCCTTATTTCGGTTTGAGGCACTAAGGCCTCCTCTAGAAATGCTATACACATACATATTCCAATCTGTGTTTAAAAGAGAATTTAAGTTGACATAAGGAAGCATAAAGTGTGACAGTAAAATGTATTAAAAGTGAAACAAAATAAGATGAACAAGGAAATATAAGCTCAATAGAAGAAAAATGAGAGTACAAAACAGAATTAACAAAGAAACTGATAATTCTTATCGTGGAATTTGTGTATCGAGGAATTTGTATAATTTGTTGAGTGAAGTCTTCAACAATCTTATTATAAGTGCATAGTTTTCAAAAGATAGCCATTGATAGGCTCTGGTGACAGTCCGCCAAAGAGAAACTTAGTGACTCTGCTTCTGAGAGTTGTCAGTATGAAGTTCAGCTCCCTGCTTCTCCCTTAGAGCAGGCATATATTTTAGATGATCTTGAAGTGTATTCTTCAAGCATTTCTCTCTGAATGTGGTTCCTCTCAGGAGAATGACAATGTAATATTGTATTTCCTGGATATGCATGGACCATAGGTGATCTGGGGGTAGGCTGGCACCCTCTTATGAAAGCCAAGAAGCCCAGTAAGAACAGATTGCAAGGTCGTTTTACTCCTCTTCTGGCTTCACAGAGGGAAGACTGCTGGTGGGCGGGCCAGAACTACTCTTAGAAACTCTAAATCTATTCTGCTTCACAAATAGATGGGGAAGTGACTGAGTTTCCCCTGCATGGTTTGAGACTGAATAAAATGTACAGTCTGTAAACCATTTGGTCATCTTGGCCAAGAAAAAAAAGCCCTAACAAATCTCTCACAGACTACCTGATTTTGAACCTTCCTGCTGAAAAGAAGAGAGGTCAGGATGGATGGAAACTTGTCCTAATCTGTTGAAACTGCTTCCTGTGACTCTTGATCGATTGCAGTTGAGGATCTGAATATACCTCAGTAACCCAGAGTTGAATCCATGCCCTTGACCCGTGACATTTTCCTGTCTGAAGTAACAAGGGTCCTTCATGTTTGTGGTAGATTCCTTCACAAGAGTGGCAAAAAGTATAACGGGTGTGAGGTGGCCTGTCCCTATATAAAATATTAGCCTGAAAAAACTCCAACCTATACTCAGTATTCTCTGCTGCCTCTTTTGCCTGGAATGTATTAGTCTCACTAGTAAGTCTCGCTTCGTTCAGAATGACGTGGCTGGCCCTTCATACCAGCTAGAGTCTGGACCAGGTAAACCTGGTTATCGAGAAGCAGGGCAGGCTGAGCCCTGGAAGCTGGAGTTTCTAATGGAATGCTAGTACTTAGCAAAACCAGTGGAACTATTTAAGACCTGATAGGTGCCTGGCCTAGAACATGCCCTAAAATGATTTAAGATTCTTTTCCTACCAGTGCACACACCCAGTCAGAATCCCAGAGGAAAGGCCACAATGAGCAAGCTTTCCTGAGGAGTTTAATGTTGTTGTGTTTTTTTTGTGTGTGTGTGTGCTTGTGAAAGCCTCGACTTTAGAATATTCATCTCCTCTTATTGGAGGTTTTAGGCCTTTTCTTTCTTCTGCCATCATTGGAAAGAATTTTGGCAGATGCAAGCCTAGATTGGACCCCTTATCTCCATCTCCCCTCAGGGATGGCTGTTGAGTTGCCTGTCTCATATGACAGGAATCATTCTCTGCTGGTTTTGATTGAGTTCTCTGGCACACTGGATAGGCTGTCTTGTAGCACATATATTCCCCTGCCAAGGTACACAGTGTCTTTAGACTTTGAGGCTTGTTTTATGATCCCCCCCCACCCCCCACCTCCCAAACTTAATTTATTCTACATATCCCATGGCAGAGCTAAACATTTGTGGGTATTTGGCTGCCAGAACTGGTGGTGAATCAGAGGGGGCTGCGTTTGTACTTGTTGAAGCATGGAAGGATTGCTTCCTTTGGGGGCATATTTTCAGAGCATTGTATTAGCTCAAATAAAACTTTTTTTTTCTTTTTCTGTTTTTTCTGAGATAGGAAAGCAGGCAGGAATGAAAGCAGCCAGGCAGGAAGAGGGGGAGGAAGCATATTTGTTTAT
>RJWH01002394.1:218427-237424 GCA_004363575.1 Solenodon paradoxus | reverse complement strand
AAATAAAGAATTTCCATTTTCAATTTTTTGAAGAATATTAACTGTACCTATTTACACCACCAACATTCTAAAAATGTTCCCTTGTCTCTGCATCCTCTACAGCATTTGTAGCTTCTAATCTTTTTGATAATAGCCACTTTCACAGGTGTGAGGTGTTATCTCATGGTTGTTTTGATTTGCATTTCCCTAATAACAAGAGGAACATCTTTTCATGATCCTCTTTGACCATCTATATGTCTTCTTTGGAGAAATGTCTGTTCAATTCTGCTGACTTTTTTTTTTTTGGTTGGTTGGTTTTTCTGTTTTTGAGTTTTAAGACTTTATATGTAGTTTTTGGATATTAAGTCCTTGTCAGATGTTGACATGCAAATATCTTTTCCCAGCAAATAGGAATAGGATGTCTTTGTTTTGGTGATAGTTTCTTTCACTGTGCAGAAACTTTTTAGTTTGATATAGTCCCATTTGTTTATTTTTGTTTTTGTTTCCCTTGCCATTGGTGTTGAATCCCCAAAGACCACTCTAAGGTCGATGTCATAGAGCATACTACCTATGTTTTCTTTATGTTAAGTATTTTATGATTTCTAGTCTTACATGTAAGTCTCTAATCAGTTTTGAATTAATTTTTTGTATATGGTACTAGAATGATCACATTCACTCTTTTTCATGTGGTCGTCCAGCTTTCCCACACCATTTGTTAACCTATTACATTGATTTTTGTATGTTGAACTGTCCTTACATTATAGGAATACATCCCACCTGGCTATGGTGTATAATTCTTTTTTGTGGCACACGATTCAGTTTGCTTGTATTTTGTTGAGGATTTTTGTATCAGTATTTATCAGGAATATTGGACTGGTTTTCTTCTATCTTTATCTGGGTTTTGTATCAGATTAATGCTGTGTCTTCAAAAAATGAGTTTTGATGTGTTCTGCACTCTTTCAATTTGAGAAAGAACTTGATGGTTAATTATTTGAATGTTTGATAGAATTCACCATGGAAGCGATCTGGTCCTTGACTTTTCTTTGTTCTATTTGATTACTCCTTTAATCGCCTTACTAGTTACATGTCTGTTCAGATTTCCTATTTCAGTTTTGCAGGTTGTGATTTTTTTAGGAACTTATCCACTTCGTTTAGGTTATCTAATTTGTTGACCTATAGTTATTCATAGTATTAATGATTCTATTTCTTTGTAATGTCTCCTCTCATTTAAAATTTTATTTCTTCAAAATCAGCTGTAATGTCTCCCTTACATAACATAATCAAATCTTTTTTCCTCATCTAGGTAAATTTTGTTGATCTTTTCAAAGAATTAACTCAGCTTCATTGATTTCATTTATGAACTCAGATTCATGGATTCATTGAGTATCATCTGTTTCACTGATCTATGCTCTAATCTTTATTTCCTGTCTTCAGTTACCTTTGCATTTACTTCCTGCCCCAGTTCTTTAAGGTTGTTGAGATTTGTTTTTTAATATTTTTAAATGTCCCCTTGTAGCACTGCTTTCACTGCATCTCACATCTGAAGATAATTTCTAATTTCCCTTGTAATTTTCTCATTGATTCATTTTTGTTTTAAGAGTATGTTGTTAAAGTCCCATATTTGTGGGTTTTTCAGTTTTCCTTGTTATTGATCTTTAGTTTCATTCCACTGTAGACAGGGAAAGATAATTTGTATTATTTCAGTCTTTTAAAATATACTAAGATTTGTTGTATGGCCTTTCATATGAACTATTCTGGATAATATGCCATGTGCACTTGAGAAAAATGTATGTTCTGCAATTGTTGGGTGGAATGTTTTGTATAGGTTGAATTCAACTGGTTTATAGTTCATCTTCTGTTGTCTTGCTTTTTGTTTGTTTAATCTGTTATTGAAAGAGGGCATTAAAGTTTCCTTTTATTGTAGGGTTTTTGTTTCCTACCAATTCTGTCAGTATTTGCTTCATATATTTAGGAGCTCTAATATTTGGTGAACATATATTTGTTAGAGTTACTTGGTGAATTGACTCTTACATTATATGATGCCCTTCTTTGTCTCTTGGGATTATTTTCATGTGAAGTCTGTTTTGTCTGATATTATACACTATTCCTGTTTTCTTTGGACTATTATTTGCATGGAATATCACTATCTTTGTCATTTTCTATCATGTATGTCCTTAAATCTCAAGTGAGACTTGTAGACAGCATGTAGTTGGATACTATTTTTCAATCCATTCTTACATTCAATCTCTAAACATTTAAAATCTATAAACATTAAAAATCTGTAAACATTTAAAATTATTACTGATAGGGAAGAACTTCCTAGTGCCATTTTGTTAATACTTTTATTAAAGCTTTTTTAATCTCTCATTTAAATGTATTGATTTACTAGAGTCTTAGCCCTTCCCTGTTTCTCCTCATACTTTAGATGCTTTATTTTATTCCTTTGCTCATAATCTATTGCCCGTAAGTGTGAATGGTTCTGCAGATGCCCTATAGCTGTCACGTGCAGCAGGGCCCATCACTGCTT
This sequence comes from Solenodon paradoxus, assembly GCA_004363575.1. NCBI lineage: Eukaryota > Metazoa > Chordata > Mammalia > Eulipotyphla > Solenodontidae > Solenodon > Solenodon paradoxus. The sequence continues at coordinate 234,918 of RJWH01002394.1, read as the reverse complement.
TCAGCAGCCTCTAACTTGCTATCTAAATTATGCCACCACTGCATCAATGCCCTGAGTCAGAAGAGACAGAAACCAGTCCTCAGGCATAGCCCCCGACAAACCAGAATGTCACAGAAAAGTTCTGCTCTTTCCATCCTATCTTGAGGGAGGAGCCAAGAATGAGAGGCTTCTTTCCAATGTGCCTGGGAGGGTAAGGGAAATGGGTGAGAATAAATGCCATGAAATTTCTTACATTTTGCATGTGGCTTTTTCATGATTAGTTATTTGCTTAGTTGGTGCTGCTGCTGAATTGGGTCTAGATTTCTCTCAGTGGTAGATTGGTCTGTGTAGTATATATTCAGTGCTTCCATGGTGCTATTTAGGGGCATGAGGGCATGAAGCTTCCTAATCTGCTATCTTGCTGATGTCACAATTATCATTTAATGAAGGAAGTTTACTTATATTTACCACATGTTACTATTTTTGGTACTTTTTTATGTATATGTATATTCATTTGCGTTTGGTATTTTCCTTTTGCATGAAATACAACATTCTTTCAAATATACGATCGTCTTGTACTCAGTAACGTCTATTGACCTGTCTTAAAAGATCACCAACCCCTTTTCTATATTGTCCAAATTACTGCAGAGTATGTCCAGTTAATTTTTCCCAAGATTACAAATTCAGTCTTGTCATGGGCAATGACTGAATTCTCTGCCCAACTGTTCATTATTTATTAATTTTTTAAAAGGAAAGGTATAGGTAGGAATGAAGGTAAGCAGACAGGCTGGAAGGGAGAGGAGGATGCAACACTTTTCGTTTTCATTTTAATTGTTCACCTTGGTTGTTCACACCTTACCCTGGGTCCCATACCCAGGAGTCTCACCCTGCAAATGTTATTTTGGTATCAACCAAGGATTTGAAGGAAAATATATGCAGATTTTTGAGGCTTTGCTTTCCAGAATTTTGTACCTGGAGATTTATACCAGTCTGGCAGCCCTACTGTCTCAATCCTCAGCCTAGTAAGTGCTACTTTTTTTCCCTTAAATCAAGGAAAGGTGCAGGGCAAGGAATGAAGGCGAGTAGGCAGGAAGACGGAGGAAAAAACATTATTTGGTTGTTTATCCCTGCCCTTGAGGTGTATGTGAACTACACATCCAGTGTTGTTATTCGCTAGGCCACCAGGACATGCTAAGTGCTGCTTTCTGTTTCAGGGTCTATATCCTATGTTTTCATGAATGCAAAGTGCTTTCAAAAGCCAGCTGAATATGGATCATGGCCAATATGCCTCTGTTTTTTCAAGGGTCATAACACCTATACTCACCTATGTATTCAAGTGTTTTAAAATTCTGTACAAAGTTTGTTTGTTACAGCCAATAGAGTTGTTCCAGTACAAGTTACTTTTGCCATTAGTGAAATTAGAACTGAATTTTTTAATGTGAGAGAGCTAAACACCATTCAAAGTTATCAAAGTTATAGCAATTTAATAATGAAAACAATCAAAATTTTATATGTTAAAAAATGGCACTTTTTAACTGATGATAGTTTTTACAGTATTCTCCATTAAGAGACTGAAAAGAATATTAGGATTTGTTTTCCTTTTGCAGGACATAGCAAATGAAGAACACAAAAAAATTGAAGTATTAAAATCTGAAAATAAGAAGTTAGAAAAACAAAAAGGAGAGTTAATGATAGGATTTAAGAAACAATTAAAATTAATTGATATTTTAAAAAGGCAGAAGGTGAGTCTATCCTAAAATAAAGTTCAAATCAGATTTTTACTTTAGGTATATTTTATGTTTTTCTATATAAAGATAATTTATTATCCAAGCAAATGAATATTTTCATGCAAGTAAATTAGTAATGTGGAAAATGGAACTGGTAAATAGAGTATGTGTACATGCTAGCTAAAAAAATTATTCTTCCATATGATATTTTATCTAGAAATATTGAGTGAAAAATGATTCTAATCCACTACTATCCCCTTTCTCTACATACGAGTTACCTGGCAGTGAGTAGATAAGAATTATCTGCGACTTTCACTTTTAGCAAAGATAAGATTATTAGAGTATTGCTTATTCTCTCAACATAAGTTTGGATACACTTCCACCAATGAACAAATATGTTTTTTTATAGGTTGACCCTTGAATGCAATTTCAAATACAGTTATATAGCTATTAGAATTAGAGTACATTTTTATAACAGATCTTATAATTGATAGCATATCATATATATACTTACACAAATTTCCTGTTCTGTGATCTACTCTTAATACTAAACTAGACAATATTTTTTTTTAAACACAGATGCATATTGAAGCTGCCAAGATGCTATCTTTCACAGAAGAAGAATTTATGAAGGCACTAGAATGGGGAAATTCATAAGTGGTTAGAGTCTTTATAACTGTTGGTATGTGATGGATATATATTTTATTTAAATTGTAATGATTTATATTATTCTCATTCATTGTAATAAAGATATTTTATAATGAAATCAAATGATTCCAAATAATCCCGTTTACATTTGAGGGATTAAAATTGATATAATTATTAGAAAATATAAATTAAACATTTAACTTTTTATAAATTAAACATTTAACTTTTGGTTCTGCTTCATATGACCTTCTAACCCTTTTCAACTGTACTTGAAACTAATTTATGCTCTGGAGATTCAGCTCCAGTTTGAGAGAAATTGTTTTTAAATATGTTAGCTAATAAAGCACTTTGTAATTCCTTTTTCATCTCTCCTCCCTTAAATGGTAGACAGAAAAAGATGCCTTAAACCCATATTAATTTTTAATATAGATGTTCTTGGCCAAATCCAAAAGAACTCTATCCCAAAATGAACTTCCCTAATAGTCAAGGTAAATACACTGTCTTGAATAGTGAGGATACAGAGAAAGTTCTGAACAGTAAGTAGGAGAGTTGAAAAATTAGCCTCTTGGATCTAGCCTATAATGGAGTATTGAAAGGTGGTGTTGAACTCATTGTTTTCAAATTACAAGTACAAAAATGACAGTCTGACTAAAAGCAATTTTACAGTTAAATAGTAATTTTATCAGAAAAAAGTTTTCTTACAGATAATTGTTTATAAATTAAGAAATTTATAGATGTTTTTAAAAATTCCAGCAGACAATGGATTCCTATCATTGAACTGTAAAACAAAAGTTACACTGACATCTAGTGGTGACATAAATGTAGGTTTTACTAAATCTTCATATCACTTCTCTTTACAAATTTCATTTTTTCTGATAAGCTTTCCTAAAGTCTTCACCAAGCAGGGCAATGTCTTCCTCTTTTTTAAATACACCCTAAAAGAAAAAATATTTTGTGGGTTACTTTGAATGCCATAATATTTTACTAAATACTTTTAATATTAAGAAATATAGACATGAAATTCATAGTTATCTCTAAAAAATTGAAATTTGTTTAATTTTAAAACAAATCATTACGTTTTAAAAATTATGGCTTGATATGCTTATCCAGCTTCCTGATTTATCAGTTCCAGCATAGGAACTTATATTAGGACTCTGAGGTTTTCTACTTTATTACTATAAATACTACTGCTTGGATTGGTTGAATAGGAAGGAATCTAATTTAGCTATATATTATATATTACCCTTGTCTAGAAATAGCCTGACAATGTTTGTGAGGGAGGTTTGGTAAAGACTGAGTTTTGCAAGATTCATGCCTAGGATTGGGTCTTGCCTCACAGTTCTATGGCTCAATATAGCAAGTAGGAATTGAGTTTGGAATTAAGCTGTTTAAAGCAATCCATTTGAAATCCTCTACTTTTCTATTTACTTTTCTATTATAGTTAAAAGAAAAATCTCCTTAAAACAAAATTAAATACTTACTTATCTAAAGGATCTAAAAGAACGATTTAGGTCGCTTGGGGCCATCGGGGCTGAAGGAGAAAATTCATTTTAGGATGTTGAGTTTATGTTTGCCCCTAAGCGTCACAAGTACTTCCCTATAGAATTATTTAAACCCCCCAACTCTAAGAATTTATAGCCTATTTAATAAAATTTATCATAAAAATTATCAATTACAATATGGCTTTTTTATTTCTTATTCATTAACCCTATCTAACACCAATTAGATTTTAGGTCCTGTGAATAGAACTCAAAGTTCTATTCTTTCATTCCTTTGTTAGCACTGGACTGCACACCAAATATGTACCCAATTTCCTAATTGAATGCAATATCAAACACAATTTCTGTATTTGAAGGATGGAAATTTTATTGACGTGACTCCAGATATAGTCTATGAAACTTAGCTTTTTATAGTCACCGGGTAGCCCCGATATACATGAAAATTTGCTATCTTCTGGAAGTACTTTTCAAAGCTGAAGTCACATAGTTACAGCCTCCATTATAAAGCAGACTGGTGTCAGACTCAGTTCAAGTGTGTGTCTATTATAGCTGTTGCTAACTAAGATTTTACTGTATATCATCTGCTTTGGTGTACAAAAAAATCAGTTGTTTTAGAGTAGTTCAGTTTTAGATCTCTAGTGAAAGGTGAGAAAGCAGTAGCTAAGATTTAAATTGAATATACCTGACTCATGTGCCAAAGCCAGCTCTTTATTTTAGAGATGTTTTAGTGATGTTCAGTGACAGGCCAAGATCCTATTGCTGCCTCAGAACAGTAAGAAGTGAGGGAAACCCAGGACCTCTGAAATCTCATACCATGTTTTTCCCCCATTAATATAGGCATGGAGAGTAAACCTTGAGTTAAAGCTCACTCACTTTAGGGAGATATCCTAGTAATTTTGTAGCATGTTCTCTGAGAAGTTTTAGTCTTTCTTCTTCAATAATTGCATTAATACATCCTTGTCTTCTTTGCAGCAACTGCATTTCTTCCAGTTCTTGTTGCTGGAAATGTAAATAAAGTTGTATTGTCACCAGATCTTTTAAGAAGTTGTCAAATAATTTTCTTGCCATGAATTACATAAAATTTATGAACTACATTTGACACTAATTTCAAGACACTACTAGATAGTATGTATATATCTTTTATACACACACATTACAGTCACTATTTAAAGTTATAAAAACAGTAGTTAGAGGTGGTTTACAGTGTAAAACAAAAATAAAGGGATATTGAAAAGAAAACTATCATACATAGTAATTTTTTTTAAAGTCTTATATAAGAAGCACAAGAGTAGCAGCAAGAGTTCCAACAGGAAAACATTTCTCAGAAAAGATTTCTGAATACTCTTAGATGATAACTGCACTGAAACTCTGTGCTATATAATATGGAAGAGATGACTAGAGCTTTAAAAAAGTTGTAGGACTTAAAAGACTTCTTAAGGAACAGTATCTAAATAATCCTAATAGAGAAATATTTTAAAGGCAGAACACTAAATAGTGAATTCCTGCCAAGAATTATTTTAAGTAGTATTAATGTTAAGCTTGTCTTTGAAATAATTAATCAGGATCACTATTTCTTCAGACAGCTCCTTTCAGCTCCTTGTCAGTCATGTAAACCCTAAAGGAAGAGGTTTGTCATCTTTGCTACTATAAGAGGCACACACACTATATATATAACCTTATTGTAACTGCAGAATTACTGGATGAAGATTAAGAAGAATGTTTGTATGTAACTATATCCAATGCACTTAAACTTGGAATTTCTTCTAATGAGAATAGGACAATAGATTCTGTGATGAAATCATTATATCTGAATTTTTTGCTTTCTTAAACTAAATTTCTAAAGCTCTCAAAGTCAGATGTGATCACAGCAGGACTACTTTTTTGCCAATGGAATATAAGCGAAAGTGTCATGGAAGCTTGCAGGAACCAATATTATCTACAGCCTTTGTCCTTTCACTTCTTTCATATGCTGCTTGAACCATGAAGGCTAAAGAGCTACTTTATATGGTGAAGATGAAGGCTACTCTCTTCAGCAGCCACAGCGAAAAGCCTGAGAGCCTGAGTTCTGGAAGGCTCTGAATAAAGCCTCCATTCCAGCCCTGAATTGCCTATTGTGAGGGAACAGTCGACTATTTATTATGAGACTTTGTACTTGTAGTCTAACCTAATCATAATTGATCCATTCCTTATAAAAGGGAGATGTGAGAAGAGCTTATGTTTTTGTCTAATGATGTAGTTCCTAACGGGAGTGATATAGTATTTCCCTTCTTAGGATGTGGCAGACCACATTAAACGTTTATCCTAAAAAAAAAGTATAATAGTACATTAAATAGTTCAGAAAGGTATGGAATCAATTTGCCCATTTAGAAAAATTCTGAATAGTTCTGGTAGTAGAAAGCAATCTCCTAGGTAGTTTTAATTTTCTCTGGCTTACCATATGATTTTTTAAGGGTAGAATTATAGAAACCTATTTAGGAATCTCTGAAATCTAAAAAAAAAACAAAAAAAACGAAAAACAAGCCAGAGCCTTATGGAACGGTGTACTACAATGAATTGGTGAGTTCCATGATCATGAAAATTCATCCTTGCCCTTGGACCAGAGCAAAAATTGTGACCCAGTCTCACTGACATTTAAACCATAGTTTTGTACTGAGAACATTTATAATTTAATAAAAACTTAAGACATAAATTGTAAAAAATACTTTTGCTTTAGTTAGTTTTCTCCAATTTTCATCTTGCTAACTTTTCCAGGAGCTTTCTGATTAGCTCTTTAAGCCACAAGCTAGGAAAGTCAGTTCCTGGTTTCACCTATATCCTGCCAAGCAGTATTCAAAAGCCTTCCTGTCGACTTCAAAACACTTTTAATTTTCAGCCTCCTTGATTGCTCTGTGACATTGTTGATCACCTTCATTGATTGAAAGGACATTTATTCAGTATTCACCAATTTTCAGGCAAATTACTAGTGCCTTAAAGATAATTTATAGATGATTGGTTTAAATCAAAGCTAAGGAGCTGAGATTTTTTTTCTGTAGGAATTAACTTAGGTTTAACAAGAAAGGAGCACATAGTAAGATTTCTTAAAACCGTGGTAGCTGTTGGCGGATAGACTGGAGTCACAAGGAAAACGTTACTGAAGATAATTTCAGTAATCCATGGGAATGGTATTGAATGTCTACACAAAATGAAGAACTTGGATTTAAGAGTAATTGCTTAAGAGGAATCAATAGGATTTGGTGACTGACTATTATTAGGCAAGAAAAGAGAAATTCAGGAATGATGTCCAGGTAATTGGTTTACATGACTGAGTGAATAAAGTGTCTCTAACCAAGATTTAGGCTACAGAAATTAGAAAATGGTATGTTCACTTTTGGAAATCTAAATTCTAAGGCACCCCCTTGATTTCTAACTATATTGTTTGGGGACTTAAAAATATAGCAAAAGAACACTAGGCATGAATTATCATAGACGACAGCCAAAAATTAAACCTCAAGAATCTCAACATTTCATGGAGCAGACAAGACAAAGCTGATCTCTCGGTTTTCTGTGACTATAACACCCAGATTATCTTTCTTTTTTTAAGTGAGGAAGGAAGGGAGAAGAGGAAGAAAGATTTTGAAAGAAGGAAGGAAGCATTTTTGTTTATTTTTGATTGTTCCTCTGCCTGGGTGTCAAATAAGGATCCTTGGGTTCTGAATTTACATGGTCCATTTCCCAGTCACATGCTCAGCCCAAATCATTATTATTTTTTGACCATTTTTTGGACTTGTCAGTTTTTTCCTACTCCTTCTTAAGTTACAGCATTCTCCAAAACCCTCTGTTTCTCACTATAATATAGTCTGTGGAGGAATTAGATTGAACCATTCTGCATTTCTAAGAAAATTTGATGTAAGTTTTATTCTTCTATTCTACTGCCTTCAGGACAGTCAACTTGATTTTCAAATTCAACATGATTAAAACAGAAGTTATATGTATATGATGTATATATTTTTTTTCATCCAAATCAAAACTTAGCAGCACTGGAATATGTAAATGCTCAGTAAATGTTGTTATTACTACTGCTTATTTTTTGAAAATATTTACCTTTCATCTGTACTCTGTTCTCTAAATCTTTTCAAAGCACTTATACATCTCATTTTGCTTGTAAATCACAATAATCTAGTGAGGCAGTTTAAATATTTCCGTTTTATGGATGAAACACAGATAATGTATCAGAGTCATAAACCTACTCTCCGTCTCTTAAAATCCACATTTGTAGCTAAGACTCCCTGGGCCTCAAAATCAATGCGGACAAAATGGAATTATATACCCCTTCAAAATCTATTTTTGTTTGTTTACTCTTTCTTTAGTACTCACTCACTGAAGATGAAAGTAAAAGTATTATTTATTAGTATTTATTAATAATAGTCAATTCTTCTCTCAACTCTCCAGACCGAACTGGTCATCAAATCCTATCAATTTTATCTCAACATTTCTCATATGGATTTCTTCTCCATTTACATAGGTTTTCACTGCCTATCACTGGAAATAATAAAATACCTTCCTTATTGGTCATCCTGTCGCCAGTCTTACTCCCTTCACATCTCTCCTTCATACTCTACTTGAGTCATCTTTACAAGTGCAGATCTTATTATATAGCTTCCTTAATTTTTCAGTGGAACCCCTTGATAAAGTCCACCTTTTTTTAAATAGCATCGAGGGTACACATAATTTGTTTATTCTCTTCCATACCAAGATGTCCATACTGGATATATCTTTATAATTGTTTTTATATATTTTCTTAACTAAGAAGATAACCTCATAGGTGACATGGGCTTAGGTCATATTTATATCTCTATGGTCTCAACACTGTTTCTGTGTATCTAGCACACAGAAAGCATCAATGAATATTGGTCATATGATGAACAGACAGATATCTAACATTATATGACACATAAAAAGTTCTCAGTTAAATCAGATGAATTGATGAGCTATTGCTGTTCAATGACAGTGACTCACATACAAAAACCCAAAACACTTTTTCTTACTTTGTCTGCAAGGAATTTGTTGTGACGCTCTTCAATAAGTTTTGCCACAGCCTTCCTGTGTTCTAGTTGCTTCATTCTTTGTTTCTGTGCATTCATTAATTCTATTCGATCATCCTCTGCAAGTTTAGCCAGCATGGCTTTTCTAAAGATCTCCTCTTCCTCTTTCACAGCCTGTAGTACTAGTTCCTTCAAGGTCATTTGTTCTAGGAAATTTTGTTTTGCCTCATTTTGCTTTCTCAGTTTCTCTTCTGCTTCTTCCTAAACAATACATTTAAAAGTTAATTCAGAAATTTTATTTACAGTAGATTTTTTATAAAGAAAGGTTAGGGTGGGATAGTTTGGTTAAGCTTAGTGTTATAATATGAAATATGAAGAAATACTAATTTTTAAAATTTTTGTATTGACCATCTTGTTTCTGTACTCATAATTGACACAAATACTTTGAAATGAGCTAATTAAAAATTTTTTTGCATATACATATGAATTTATTAAATCTGGTCTGTGAAATTTGCACCAAATATCTAAAACTGTTATTAAAATTACTGGTAGGTATTTTTCAGAAAAATAATCTTGCAATGACAAGTTTTTCAGAGAAATTTCCAAGTTTACTTGGAAAAATGAAGTCTTCCAATTTCCTCAACATTTTATCATGAAAGCTTTCAAGCATAACTGAAAAATATGAAGAATTTTACAGTGATCACACTTTAACATCTAGATTCTACCATACATTTTTCTGTTTTTGCCTTATCTATTCAACTAAGACAGATGTAAATTTCAAATCATCTAATCGACCTTACCCAATTCTGACCTAATCTCCAGTCTACTATCCTGGAGGCATTAAAAAATATTGCCTTAATAACAGCCATATGGTCACGTACAGGCCATGCTAACTATAAAGGATTTACTAGAGGTCATCGGGTAGCATGGAAAACTTCCAAGAGGGCCAAGAAACCAAGCTGCCACCCCACTGCTGAAATCCCACCATGCAACTCTACCAAAACTGCCCCCAGACCTGATTTCCTATGTGTGGCAGTATTATCCTAGGCAATTACCTGGGTCATATGAAGAATTTTACCTATCATTTATGGAAAAAGTACAGAAATTCCTCAAAAAGTGAAACAATTAAAATATGACCCAGCAATTCCACTCCTAATTATATATCCAAAATAATTTTTAAAGATATTTAAACAAAACTTTGTACACAAATGTTCATGTAGCAACATTCACAATAGTTCAATTGGTGGAAATAAATGGCAGCTTGTGTCTATCCATACCATGGAATATTATTCAGCTGACAACTGATACAGAATGAATGAACTTTAAAAAGAGTATGCTAACAGAAAGATAAAAAAGTCTCATATTATAGGATTGCATCTATATAATAGCCAGATCCATAAAGACAGAAGCAGATTAGTAATTTCTAGGAGCTAGGGGAGCAAGAAATGGAAATGACTAATGGATGCAAGGCAGCATAGTAGGGTAATGAAAATATTTTGGAACTAGACAGTGGTGAAGGTTGTATAACAGTGAATCTACTAAGAACTACTAAGCAGCTACAATATATACTTTAGAATGATTAAAGTGGCAAATTTTATGTGAAATTTACCCCCATTAAAAAATTAAAAAAGGAAAAATAGTAAATCTACAATTATGGTTAGAGACGTAAACAAGTCTAACAATTGATAAAATATCTCTTTTAATTGTAGTGTTCACAATAAACATATCAATGGTGAAAACTTGAAAGCTTTTTTTTTTTCTAAAATCTGGAACAAGAGAAGCATGTCCACTCTTCACTCTCACAACTACTATATAACATAGTACCAGAAACCTGAGCCAGGACAATTACATAAGAAATAAAAGGAATCCAAATTGGAAACATAGTAATAAAAATACCACTATTTGCAGATTACATGATAATATATATAGAAAATCTTAAATTCCATCACAAAACTAATGGAATTAATAAATACAGTTAAAAATGGCAGGCTACAAAATTAATATAAAAATCGATTATGTTTTTTAATATGTAAACAATAATCTAGAAGAAAAAATTAATAATCAAATTTATAATCACAATAAAGATAAATACCTTAGAATAAACTTAAGGAAAAGACCTATACAAGAAAACTAAATGATGTTATTAAAGGAAACAGAGGAAGATACAAAGAGATGGACAGCTATTCCATGTTTATGGCTGAGAAGAATTAACATTGTTAAAATGGTCATCTTACCTAAAGCAATATACAGGTTTAATGCAATCCCCATCAAAATTTCATTGGCATTTATCAAGGAAGCAGAAGAAAAAAACCTTAAATTTATACAGAATCACAAAAGACCCTGAATAGCCAAAGCAATCATGAGAAAAAAGAACAAAAGTGGAAGTATCATACCCTGAGATTTCATATTATATATATCATATATATATATATTTAAAGTGATAGTGATCAAAATAGTATGGTACTCAAATAAAGACACACAGATAAGATTATAGTCGAAACTTCCAGAAACTCATATATGGCCAGTTAATTTACAACAGAAACAAAGAACATCCAATAGAAAAGTCTTCAACAAATTTGTTGAGGGAAACTGGAAAGTCACATGCAAAAGAATGAAATCATATCACTCTCTAACATCATACACAAAGATTAATTCAAAATTAATTAGTATCTTTGATATAAGACCGGAAACCATAAAATACACAGAAGAAAACAGGCCATATGTTCCATGACATCAGCCTTAGAGAGGTCTTCAGAGACTCTATTTCAGTGGCAAGGGAAACAAAAACTAAAAAAATTTTTAAAATGAAACTAAAAAGTTTCTGCACAGCAGAAAAACTACCATCAAAACAAAATAAGTCAAGTGAATGGGAGAAGATATTTGCAAATCAGACATGCAACAAAAGGGTTAACTGTAGTGTTGATACCATTTACATGGAATTTTCAATGAGTGGGTTCAAATCAACATATCTAGTGCTTTATTTTAAAATAGAATCTCCTCTGTTATTTGTTTTTTCAACTTCTGAAACTTACTTTCAGCTTCTTCTTAAGTATTTCAGCTTGTTCTTCCTGATACAATTCTTGTCGCAGTTGCTCCAAATCTTCACGTTGTCGCAGCATTTCTTCTAATTTCTGAGTCAGCTATTAAATTAAAAAAATAAAATAAGAAACAAATTTATAGGAACCAAATTTAGTAACAAATATTTCAGAATTTCTCCAGTGTTAAAGAAGTGGTTATTTTTATACCGTATTCTGAAGTTGTAACCTTTTTTCCTCACTTTCTTGAACTTTGGCCATTCGATCTTCTTCTCTTTGTTGCTGCATATTTGCAAATTCCATAATTTTTCTGTTTTCTTCTTCCATCTCTTCCCGTTTCTTTTCTCTCCACAGAGCCTGCTCTTTCTGAAACTCTTCTATATACCTTCTAGTTGCATTCTTTTTTTCTAACTTTTGTTGTTTTTCCCTAAAAAGCAATAGCAAGTGCAGTTTTAAAGTAACAGAAATAATAATAAAATGTAAAAAAATTGTTATTTCCTTCAGTCACTAGTAATAGAGATAAAGGTTTTCCTACTTAGTTTGTTCATTCATTCATACCACACTAAATAATGTGCCACTAGATGTAACAAAAGGTATAAATTTTCTGAGTAAAATACTACTCTGTCTGTTTTCTAACCTATTAATGAAGTTTATGCATCTCACTCTGAAAGATTATAACCTACTTCATAAGCCTCATAGCACTCTATACACTTTAGCTGTCTACCAAGGAAATCCATCAGAAAACAACTCCTCTGACATACAATATAGGAATATTTAAGAAATGCAAAAGCTTAATCATTCAGTCAGATAATTTATCAGCATAATTTAACATTTCAGCATTTATCAGATAATTTTCATATCAACAGATAATAAGAGTTGGTCTCAGTTTGTGATCCTAACATTTCCTGATGATGTATTAGGGATTTATTATGTATTAGCCACTGTTGGGGTGCTTTACTTCTTCACAAGAATCCTCAAACAAGCCTATCATATATGTTTCTGCATGTAAGAAAGTTCAAATAAACTCACAACTGATCCTCTTCATAGATTTTCCTAACAATTTCATCAATCATGAGTTTCTCTTTCAGCAGCTGCTCATAGGCTTCCTGCTTTTTTCTTTCTTGTTCTTCAAGTTGTTTCTCTAGGTCGAGATAGTACTGTGCTTTTGCTCTATTTCGTCTGTCCTCTACAATGCCCTCTTCCTTCATGAGTCTCTCATGTTCCTCCATCATAGTTTTCGCTATTTCGGCATCACGTCTCTGTTATTAAAACAACATTAATCTTTCTATGTGCTTTCTTAGTACAACACGTGTTAAGGATAATAACTCCTCATTTGAAAACAGTAAGTAAAATTAGAAATACTTTAATAACTATATCAACTGCCAAAGCAGTAATCATTTTTTATTCCTATTTATAAATTGATATAGGCGGCACAACCTGATGGCTTAGTGGATAAGTCTGCCACCTCTGGCAGGCACAGTCCACATACATTCAATGTCCTGAGTTTGTGAACCAGGGTTGTGAGATAAACAGCTAAATAAAAGATAAACAACTAAATAAAATAATGTTTCTTCCTCTTCTTTCTTCCTGGCTGTCTGCCTACTCACCTTCATTCCTGCCTGCACCTTTCCTTTAAAATAAATAAATAAATGCTGATACAGTAAATTTTCACAATGCTTAGTTCCATTGTGTTGCAGATGCTATTCAGAGTAAGGATGGGTTTCCCATACAGGGTTGCTATTAAGTAGTTCTGAATAGCTCTTAAGTTTTTTGCAGCCTAAACTTTATTCCTGCCACCGGTCTTTGGAGTCTCTCCATTCTCATTTATTAATTTGTAATCATTTAAATTTAAATGATCACATATGAAAAGTTGTTTTCTATAGCTTTTAATTCACTCATTTAGACCATTCCCTCTGAGTTAAAGATAATATTGTTTCATCAGTTGGTTAAACCTCAACCTAAAACTGCCTTTTATAACCACAATTATCAGGATAATTAAACCTCAAACTAGTCAAATAGTGCATTGTTTATGTTCTACTTTGAATTTGAAAGGTTAAAACAGAACCACATGGTTTAGGAAATGAAGTCTTCTTTTGTAATCTTTTGTATAAACTAACATTTCCTACCTAAAACTAGAAAATAATAAAAAATAAAAAATTTAGTAACATTCTAAAATGTTTTGATCATACTAACAACTTGTACTATTATTGATTTGTCAAAGAATAATTAGAGACCATAAACAATGCTGGGAGTTATTGAATGTAACTGTTTATTCTAAGTAGCAATGTGATCTTTGTATCTCTGAAAGGTTAACAGGCTCAATATGAAGTATCCATGATTTCCTTTACTTTAATGATATGAAAAGAATAAAAATATTTAAGAAAACTAGCTGCAGAAATCCTTCATAGTATATAACCATTTTTCAAAAATTGGTCTATTTTTTGCTTTTAGAAATAATAGAAACCATAATGACCAGAAATAAGATTACCATTTTCTCATATTTAATGGCATCTTTTTCAGCGATCTGAGCTGCCCTTTCTTTATTCATATAAGCAGCTTTTAATTTCTTCTCCAATTCTCTGAGTTCAATACTGTTAAAAAAACAAAACAGAAATTTAACTTTGAGGATATTTTCTTACTATTTTAAAAGTAATCTTTATTTTTAAAAGATTTTTTAAATGTGTAAAAGATATTTATATTATTATTTTTCAATATTTTTCAAATACACTTTTCTCCATTCAAAGAAAAATCAGAATGCATGTGATATGGGACACTGTAATTAATTTTCAAGAAGAGACAATCCTTTTAATTTTCAATAATCATCATGAAAAATCTTTTTACCAGTGCCTGGACTCAGAGGAGGTGATTTATCAATTTGTTAAAATTTCTCTCCACCTATGAATACTATCAGACTTAAAGAAGCAGTATAGTGGAGGGGTTTAAAGATAAGTCAGTTGCTTTGCAAGGACCTGATACCCAAAATATACAAAGGATTCCTACAATTCAACAAGAAAAGCTACACAACCCAATTAAAATATGTGCAAAATCCTTAGAAATTTTTCCAGAGACACAATGGACAATAAGCACATGAGAAAAATACCCAACATCATTAGTGGTTAGGGAAAGGTAAATGAGATATATACTATTTTAAAACTACTAATATAGCTATAATAAAAACAGATTAATGTTGATAAAGATGTGGACAAACTGGAACCCTCAGATGCTGCTGGCAGGAATATAAAGTGGTGCGGGCACTGTGGAGAAGTTTGGTAAGTTCTCAAAAAGTTAAGTTTTTAGGTTTCTATTTCTGAAGTCAGTTTGGTAAATGTACTAATTAGAAATTTATCAAAAATTTCAAACTTACTTGCATTCAATTTTTCATAACATCCTGCTATGATCTCCTAAAGAGTTGTACAATCCATTACCATTCCTAGAATTGGCTATTTTGCATTCTCTTTATATTTTATTATTCTTGCCAGGAAGTTATCCATTTTATTAGCTCTTTCATTTTTTATTGTAGTAACTTATTCTACACATTAAAATAAACTCATATGTAGAGGTTCCCTATATATGCAGGTTCCCTGTTCTTCAGACATATGTCAACACACCCTGCCCTTCACCATACCACCAAGTACTCTTCACCACTGTCCAGTGAGCTCTGCTACCACTTGCCCTCCTGCTCCCACCCCCACCCCATTTCCTATTGGTAATCTTAGTTCCATTGCAAGTGCCCAAGGTTTGGTTTTGTTTCATCTGTTCCTTTGTTTTGTCTATTCATGTTACACCTATGAGTGAGGTCATCTAATATCTTATCTTTCTTTCAACTTATTTTACTTATCATAATCCCCTCTAGATCCGATCTATGGATCTATGTTGATTCAAATGACAGGATTTCATTTCTTCTAAGGGCTGTGTAGTATTTCACTGTATATATGTACCACATCTTCTTTATCCATTCATCTGACATTGGGCATTTAGGTAGTTTCCAGTTCTTAGCTATTGTGAATAGGGCTGCAGTAAACATGGAGGAGAATAAATCTCTGCGAATGAGTGTTTTTGTATCTATTTGAGTAAACACCCAGAAATGTATGACAGGATCATATGGTATTTCCACCTTCAACTTTTTGAGGAGCCTCCACACTATTTCCCATAGTAGTTGTACCTATCTGAACTCCTACCAACACTGTAAAATTGTTCCCTTTTCTCCACATCCTCGCCAACATTTCTTGTATCCAGACTTTTGGATAATAGCCAGTCTCTCAGATGGAAAGTACTATCTCACTGTTGTTTTGATTTGCATTTCCCTGATAGTGAGTAGGAACATCTTTTCATGTGCCTGTTGGCCACCTGTATATCCTCTGTGGAAAAATATCTCCAATTCCTCCTCCCATTTTTTAATTGGATTGTCTGTTTTTCTGTTAGTTTTATGAGCTCGTTGTATATTTTGGATATTAAACCTTTGTCAGAAATCTAGAATGCAAATACCTTCTCCCATTTAGCAGGCTGTCTTATTGTTTTGGTGATGTCCCAGTTTTTTTTTTTTTTTTTTTTTTTTTTTTTTTTTTTTTTTTTTTTTTTTTTT